>CM022768.1:13334861-13477361 GCA_012411365.1 Ameiurus melas | reverse complement strand
TTCCCCCGATGTAGAGAGAGCTCGCTGTCTTTGGTGGTCCATTATTTTCACTCAAACACCACACACACACACACACACACACACACACTCTCTCTCTCACACACACTCACACATACGCTGTTGCTTCTGTTAATGAGAGACATGACAGGAGACCGAAGTGTGAGTGGTTATGATAATAGTCTGCAGTTCCTTATAGTTAAATTACACAAATGATCATAAACGAGCAGGTGTAGGACAATTATTTCACATTTATTCTTCATTTTTACAAAAGAGCTATTCTTTACCTGACCACTTGACTGATCTACTCATCATGTGGATTCTTTTATGATTCATCAGCTTCCTGATTGAAATGGTTTCAGAGGAAGAGAATGAGTCGCATGATGTGATGATGCATATTACTCAACTGACTGTTTCAGAGTTCTTCTGTTGAGTCTCAAAACTGATGCTGTAGCTGACACTATGCCCTATTTTCAAAGTCTGCCATTGTAGTGGTGTCCAAAAGCATAGCGGAGAATGTCCATTGAATTACTGTAATCCCATAACGCACCATGATAGGTGAATTACAAACACAGTGAGGCAGTTCTGTAAGTGAGTGGGGTCTGGGAAGTTTTTCACAAGTTATCATATGCATTATTGAGCTTGATTAGCATAGCTTATATAATTTTCATCACGTTTAACTGGTCACTTAAATTGAATGGGTTACTTCAATAACTGAAAAACCAAGTAGCCTACAAACGTCGTCAACCTGGACCTGATGTGTTTCGTTGGTGAAATGTTCGGGAATAAAAAGCTTTACGGCTCTAATAAAAAGATATTATTGAACACATTTAATTTGCATTCATGAAGTAAACCTGTGCAGAAGGGGGATTTATTTTACAGCTAAAGAGGCTATCAACAATCTCTGTATTAGTGGCTACAAAATACCCATATTGCAATGCGTTGTTTGGTTCGATTTCAATCTTCAGTAACCACTTTATCTCGGGCAGGGCCGTTTGATGTTGCTTCTGTTAATTCAATCAGCAAAGACTTTCAGTTCTTCTGTGGTCATGTTTATGATTAGCTGTATCTAGATATGATCACTCAAACCTGTCACTTATGCCTCGACAACACCATTTATTCAACAAATCTTATTCTTATATTATTCTTCACAGCTCAGCTTTATGAACAGACCAACAACTTGACCTCAGTCAAGCATACACATTTTTCTACAATGTTTATGATTTCTTTTATTCTGGGGTTTTTGTTTGTTTTTTGTTTTTGCATAAAGAAGCTGGATGAAAACAGCATACTAATTCTGTCCTCTTTAGTAGTGCTTTGTGTAGTGATACCTTTATTTTTCCAATGTATGTACAATAATGAATCGAGGATTATTTCCTACACGGTGAGAATGTAGTAATGAGGAGAAAGCATGCAACAAATACTTCACAGTAAATGAAAATGGTAGACACAAAGGACCCAACAACTATGTCCATTAACCTATTAAGTTCCAGCCATTCATGTCAGGACATTTCCACACAGGGGGAAAAAAAAAAAAAATACATTTAGAAGAGAATTTATTCTTCTCCACTGGCCAAGGTGCCAGGATTCCGCTCCAAAACCACATCAGTGGAAGTGAACTTCTCAGCATGTGAAAAACTATTCTGAACCATTTAAACGTATCTAGTTCTAGAGATAGAATACGATCATTCGATCGACATGTTTATCTTGGCAGCTTCAAAATAAACTTTTTTTTCCTGCAAATGTAGTTTATTTGTAATAACTTAAAACAAAATAAGACATAAAAAAAAAATCAAAAACCTTTCACCAATGTAAAAACTAATTGCCCCTTTAAACATAAAATCTGGTTAAGCCACCTTTAGTAGCAATTTTTTGGTAGAGAGCAGAAATCAAGTTTCCCTCAATTATTACACGTTGCCCAGGTCCTGAAGCAGCAAAGCATCCCCACACCATCACACTTCCACCACCAAGCTTGACCGTAGGTATGATGTTCTTTTTGTGGAATTCTGTGTTTGGTTTATACCAGATTTAACGGGACCCCTGTCTTAAAAACAGTTCCACTTTCAACTCATCAGTCCACAGAAGATTCTCCCAAAAGGTTTGAGGATCATCAAGGTGAGTTTTGGCAAAATTCAGATGAGCCTTAATGTTCTCCTGGGTTAGCAGTGGTTTTCACCTCACCACTCCTCCATGGATGCCATTTTTGTCCAGTGTCTTTCTGATAGTGGAGTCATGAACAGTGACCTGTATGCGAGAGGCATGTAGATCCTTTGATGTTGTCCTCTTTTGTGACTTCCTGAATGAGTCGTTGCTGTGCTCTTGGAGGAACTTGGAAGGTCTGCCACTTCTGGGAAGGTTCACTACTGTGCAGAGTTTTATCCATTTGGAGATAATGGTTCTCATTGTGGAACTTTGGAGTCCCAGAGCCTTTGAAATAGCTTTATAACCCTTCCAAGACTGATGTATTTCAATCACATTCTTCCTTATCATTTCTGGAATTTCTTTCAATTTTGGCATAGTGTGTTCACATGTAAGACCTTTTACCCAACTTCATGCTGTTGAAAAAGTTCTATTTACGTGCTGATTTGATTGAACAGGGTTTGCAGTAATCAGGCCTGGTTGTGTCTAGTCCAGCTGAACCCCATTATGAATGCAGTTTCATAGATTTGGGGGAATTAGTAAGTACAGGGGCAAATATATTTTCACACAGGCCCAGTTGGTATTTGATAACGTTATTTATTGAAGCAATAAAGTTATCATTTAAAAACTGTATGTTATGTTTACTCGGGTTGCCTTTGTTTTCTCTTAGATTTTGTTTTAATTTCTGAAACAATTTAGTATGTGATATTAGGGCTGCACGATTATGGCCAAAATGATAATCCCGAATATTTTGATCAATATTGAGATCTCGATTAATCATTACGATTATTCTTTGACTTTAGGGACAACATATTTTTATTGCACTTTCACATTTAAATAAACAGACTGCTGCTTTCACCTCCATGTTGTGCTACATTCCTGCTAATGTACAAATCTTTGCAACAAATTAGACTGATCCTTAAAGGTATCATCTCGTAGAAGCAAAATATAAATAAAATTGTACCCAAAATATAGGATTAGTAAAAAATAAAAATGCCATGAACCAAATGAAAATATGTGGTCAATATAAAAATATGCAACCAAATGAAAACAATTCAGGCTAATTACAAAAAATTATGAGCACAATTTAACACACAAGTAGGCATGAGAAAACTTGAGCTGGTCAAATATGACAAAATTTAGGAACTTAGTGTGAGCCATGACAAATTAATTTACCGTCTGATAAACTAAATTTAATATTTTCAGTTAATTTTACAGACTGTATGCAAAAAACAACCGTTCCACCTTGTAAACAAATACAATAAACATCAATGTTCAGTGTTTGAAGTCTGCTCCTCTGAAATATATTTAAAGCTACACTATTAGACATTTCCGCTGTCATGGTTCTGGGCTGGAATCAGTTCTTGAACCACTCTGTGAATATCGTGTACATATCCGAATAATCTCATATAGGATGTGTTTGGGTGAGTTAGTTTACCAGTTTAGTTTAATGGTATTCATTAGGGATGCACCGATCAGGATTTTTACGACTGAAACCGATCCAGTTACCAATCTTTTTTTGTGTAAACTTTAATCAGGAGATTTATCATAAACAGTTAAATGTAAGTCATGGTCACTGTTAATTGAATTAAAATAATAGCAATGAGAAATACGGTTGGTTAATTGATAAATAAACAAGCATAAAATATTTATTTTTAAAAATCTTAAACAATAAAGAGTCCTAATTAAGAGTAGACTAACACAAGCATGATCCATATTAGGAAAAAGGCTAATAGCTTTCTAAGGAAATAGCGAACTAAGCTTAATATCAAATTGACATTAAATGCAACCCATAGTAATTAAACATCATTTAATTTATCATTTTATATATATTTTATGAAGTTATTATAATATCTATTTTTATCTATATTTGTAGATGCATTTTTGACTTCCTGTAGTTTTTATTCCGATTGTGTTAGTATATATATGTGTGTGTGTGTGTATATATATATATATATATATACACACACTGTATATGTGTGTGTGTATATATATATATATATATATATATATATATATATATATATATATATATATATATATACACACATACACACACACACACATACATACATACACATTACATTTATTCACTTAGCAGACGCTTTTATCCAAAGCGACTTACAAATAAGCAAAGCGATATATCAAATATATATATATATTTTATTTATATATATATATATATATATATATATATATATATATATATATATATATATATATATATATATAAAAATAAATAACTCCGAACAGGTCCCTCGCACCAGTGTGAATAAATATTTATTCAGTCGCACAAAGTACCGTTCAATTGCAAACGCAAGTGAAATGGTCACACTGTAGAGCCCTGAGTTTATCTGCAAAGTTTTTCTCCCGTTCGGCGTGATGAGGTTTAATGTCCCCGACAACCTCTGTAGTGCCATTTAGCATCATCATGAATTCTCATCGAGCAAGCGCTGGAGCTCGCAAAGAAACTGGCTACCCGAGCGCTAAAATGCTAATTCCATTTCCGTGTTTGGCACTATAGAATGACGTCATCCCTGCGCCGCTCTATGTGATTGGCTGTAAGTTTAGGAAGCCCTTGATTTGATCTGCAGCAGAGTTTTCTATGAGCGGAGGATGAACTTTAAACGTCAATATTAATCGTGGGCACTCAAAATTGTAATCGCGATTGATATTCGATTAATTGTGCAGCCGTATCTGATATGCACAAAAACAGAAGAAATCGGGATGAGGCAAATACTTTTCCACAGCACTGTATCTTTGTATACCATAATATAAGACCATATGATTTCTACTATTAAAGGAACATGAATAGAAACTAAGAATTAAGATGTTCATATATGAACATGAAAATGAGTTGATAGATGAGGAGAGATTTGGGGGTATTATATATAATAAAATTTCAAAACAACCGAAATGTTTAATATTTGGTGCATGTAGTTTTAAGAATTTTAAGAAATAGCACTCCAGAAATCATGTTGTTCTTGTGCCCGGTGTCCAGTGAGCATCACTACAGTCGCATAAGTTAGCTCATTGCACTGGCTAACAGGAAATATGTGGACAATTCCCAACAGAAACCCCTGGTGCCAAAAAACTTAGGAATCTCTGGGAGCTTTTAAAATCAAACATTGCTCAGTTAACATTGACACCTTTATCTATATGTCTATAGTAAAACTACAGTGTAAAAATAAATCAATCAATAAATCAATAAATAAATCAATAAATAAATAAAAAGGCCTGATAAAAGTAATATACAACTGAAATTAAGAAAGAAATTTCAAGGGATTTTATATGCAGTCAGTAACAGCAAGGAGTGCAGTTATCTGGATAAAACAGTAAGTTTCTGTCCAAATGACAAAAATAATTTATGCATCAAAAGTAATGGATTGGTTTGCTTTTTATTCCCGTCAGTTTTCACGTGCATGGATGATGCATGTCTGAAATTGAAAATGGGGGGAGAAAAAAACCAAGGATGAAATCATGTACATTCCTAGTATGTGCTGCATGAGAGGTCCAAACAGAAGTGATAGGGCTGGCTTCACTTTCTGCCAGTATACACTATGTGAAAAACACAGTCTCTCAGTGCAGATATTTCCTGTCACTACACTGAACAGGTGGCTCATATTTACCAAGCTTTCCAGTGAAATAGACAGCTTTAGTGAAACATCTGAATATACAGCGAATTATTTCAATCACATTTCAAACACTGCATGCCACTTTACACTGTGCACCAATCATGTGTTTAGATCTTGTACATGTAATTGCTATTATACACACAGACACACACACACACACACACACACCATTAAAACCACCTGCCTAATATTGTGTAGGTCCCCCTTGTGCCGCCAAAACAGCTCTGACCCAACAAGGCATGGACTCCACAAAACCTCTGAAGGTGTGCTGTGGGATCTGGCACCAAGCCTTTAAGTCCTGTAACTTACAAGTTGGGTCCTCAATGAATCGGACTTGTTTGTCCAGCACATCCCACAGATACTCAATCGGATTAAGATCTGGGGAATTTGGAGGCCAAGTCAAATCCTTAACTTTTTGTCATGTTTCTCAAACCATTTCTGAACAATTTCTGCAGTGCTGCAGGGCGTATTTTCCTGCTGAAAGAGGCCATTGCCATTATGGAATACCACTGCCATAAAGGGGTGTACTTGGTCTGCAACAATGTTAATGTAGGTGGTAGGTGTCAAAGTAACATCCACATGAATGCCAGGACCCAAGGTTTCCCGGCAGAACATTGCCCAGCGCATCACACTGCCTCCGCCTGTTTGCCTACTTTCCATAGTTCATCCTGGTGCCAAGTCTTCCCCATCTAAGCAACGCACTTGCACCCGGCTGTCCACATAATGTAAAAGAAAAAACGATTCCTCAGACCAGGCCACCTTCTTCCATTGCTCCATGGTCCAGTTCACGTGCCCATTGTAAGCACTTCTGGCGGTGGACAGGGGTCAGCATGGGTACTCTGACAGGTCTGTGTCTATGCAGCCCCATACACAGCAAGCTACAATGCACAGTGTGTTCTGACACCTTTCTATTATATACAGCATTAACACTTTCAGCAATTTGTGCTACAGTAGCTCTCCTGTGGACTTGAACCAGACGGGCTAGCCTTCGCTCCCCACGTGCATCAATGAGCCTTGGACGCCCATGACCCTGTCGCCGGTTCACCGGTTGTCCTTCTTTGGACCACTTTTGGTATGTACTAACCACTGCATACCGAGAACACCCAACAAGACCTGCTGTTTTGGAGATGCTCTGACCCAGTCGTCTAGCCATTACAATTTGGCCCTTGTCAAGGTCACTCAGATCCTTACGTTTACCCATTTTTCCTGCTTCCAACACCTCAAGTTCGAGAACTGACTGTTCACTTCCTGCCTAATATATCCCACCCCTTGACAAGTGCCACTGTAACAAGACAATCAATGATATTCACTTCACCCATCAGTGGTTATAATGTTAAGGCTGGTTGGGGGGTGTGTGTGTGTGTTTATACTTTATTGTATTGTCTTATATAAAATGTTTTTGTGATTTCACCTAATCCAAGTCTGGTATATGCAGAAAATGTAATTAAAATTTGTACTTACACTGTTTTGTATTATACTAATGTATTATTCCACTCATGGGGTAAATTTTATATTCAATAGCTACTTTACACGTGTCAACAGGAAGTTTAACCTCACCACCTAGACATCAATACAGTAGCTCCTAGTAGCAGTTAGTTAAAATAGCATTAGCTGTGCTGATGGAGGAATGTCACCTATTAACCTCTCAACATGTCTTCTACAGTCATTTAACCCACCATGGACAACTGAGAAATCACTGCTGTAAACAGTACAGCTACAGTGTCATTGTCTTTTATACAAGGGTACGCTTTAGTCTGGTCTGGGGTGAAGTGCGTTTTATACTTTCTATTTATTTATTTGGACACAACTGTAAAGCCCACCTACCGAGAAAACTGATAAGTAGCACAAAGAGAGACAAATCAGGACGAGCACTGTGTCACTCTCTCACCACGTCGGTCACTTGCTCTCTCGGTTTCTCCAGAGCCCGTCTAACATTAGGAATGACCATCACTCTCTCGCTCTTTAAAAAAAAAAAATAATAAATTCCGGGATATTGTGTATAATTTGCAGGCTATTAAAATGCGAGAGCCTCCCGGAACTCCAGAAGAGTTAGGATGTCTGGTTTTACTAAAGCTTGGCAAACTTATATTATAAACTTATAAGGAACATATATTTCAAGAGAGCATTTTCTCATCCATGAGGAAGCCATTTTCCCCATCCATCTTCCTCTGTGGTGCTGTGAGCTGGCTCCCTGAGGCTAATCACTCTGTCGCAAAGCATTAGCGGATTAGTTCTAGAGTACCAAGTTATTTCTGTCACCTCCCAAACCCTGAGTGCCTCTTAATACGAGAAATGAAAAGTAAGCGTTGATGGCAAGTTGAACAGCTGGTAGCACTTCTTGATTCTCAAAGTCTATTGCAATTCATCCAGTCTGGGATTAGAAAAAAAAAATGGCATGGTGCTAAGTTATTCAGGGTAAAGAAGAAGGCTTTATTTGTCACATATACATATATTTTATTTTATTTATATGTTTTAGGAAGTTGGGGTCAGAGCCATGATATGGTACCCCTAGAACAAAGGGTACCCCTAGAACAGAGGCCTTGCTCAAGGGCCCGACAGTGGCAGCTTGGCAGTGCTGGGGCTTGAACCCCTGAATAAAGTGGGTATTAATAATTTTTTTGACTAATATAATTCCTCTGATACAATCCTCACTTCTCTTCTACATCAGATAAATACAAACCATCCATAAACACACATAATTAGACAGCATCATATCGAGTTTCTTCCATGTGTATGTAAAATGTGCTTGGGCCACAAACAATTCATGCTCCGTTTCCGGGATAGGTTCAGGACGCACCGGATCGCTGACAACTATAAAGCAGTTACTGAGGATGAATGAATGCACAATTGGGAGTACTGCAAGGTTCCATTTTAGGACCATTTTCCCCAGCCTGCACATGAATGTTTTCCCATGTATACAGGTTTCATTGATTCAGATGTAGGCAAATACATTTTGTATAATCATGGGAAAGTTAGTGTACAATTTCTCAATTCTCAAATACACGACGTGGCCAAACGTATGTGTACATCTGACCATCATATCCCTTTGCTCCCATTCCAAAACCAGGGGCATTAACATGGAGGAGTTTTCTGATGTAATAACCTCTAGTCTTTTGGGAAGGCTTTCCAGTAGATTTTAGAACAAGGATGGGGGATTTGCCCATTCATCTACAAAAGCATTAGTGAGGTCAGGCAATTAGATCAACTGGGGAGAGGCCTGGTGTGCAGTTGGTTTTCCGATTCATCCCAAAGGTGTTCTGTTGGCTTAAGGGAACTTGAGTCCTTCTACATCAACCTGGGCAAACCATGTCTTTGTGGATCTCTCCACACACACAGGGGCATTGTTATGATGAGACAAGTTTGGCCCATTATATCCAGCTAAAAAGAAAACAATGTTACAGCATACAAAGACATTTGTGTTCTTCAAACTTTGTGGCAACAGTTTGTGGAAAAAGCAGATGCCCAGGTGGCCACATACTTTGGCCTGGCGTATAGAGAAAATGCAAGGTAGGTAAACCAAAAATGTGGAGTTTTAACGTAGGCACTGCTCTGCATAACAAAGCTGTACTACCCATTAAAATATTAATCCAGCTCAACTGAGATACATTATATATTTTAGAAACATTCTCCCCCTAGCTCAGCTAAGACATTTCTAGATGCAATGATTCTCTAATTTTCTTGTGAAAGCAACACAACTCGGATTCACTTCATAAATACCAGCAAAAAATCTTTGATAGGATTTCACATCACAACTGCTATACACTTTCTAAACATACAATGTTGAACTTTGCTCATTAAATGACATTCAGGTATTCATGGTTTATATAATCCACAACAAATGCTGCCCTTCCACCTTTAAGGCGCTTTGTTCAGATTTACTCTGAAGTCAGGCTTGAGGAAGGCGTGCCGAAATCCTCTGTGATGTGATACGTTTACGTTCTATGCTTTCTTTTAAAGCATTCGAGCGATGGCTTATTTTTCATTAAAGTATGCATTCGGAGTAACCAGTCATGTTTCATTGCTGCAACTAACGATTATTTTCATAATCTATTAGTTGGCCGATTATTTTGTCGATTAATTGGATTGGGGGGGCTTTCAGTAACATTTTTTCGTTTATTTAAAACAAAATTCACAAATTGAGCGTTACAAAAATGAACTTCAGACTAAAATTTTACACAACTGTTTGTGCAATTATATAAGACTGAAAAGAACCCAATACACAGACACACACCAGAATATAAATTATTCATTTAGGACTGTAGTTTAATTCAGTGCTTTATGTGAATCCATAAAAAAAATGCATAAACACATAATATAAGCAAATATATAAGATTATATTATATAATAGTATTTATGCATGATTTTTTTTTTTACAAAAAGGTAACGTCGATATGAAGAAAGTCATTGTCGGTGACTCTGGGTGTTCGCATAGCGTGTGTATGACATCACTCTCCATCCACTAGAAAGCGGCTTATACTTCTGGTTAATAAAAATTTTACTTTTTTTTTTTTTACAAGCGAATACATCTGTATGTTGATTTATCTCTATCTAATAATTGTAAATACAGGATAACTCATTTAAAAGGTAAGAGGATGTGAGCAGCCATGTTGATTTGACATCACATGCTGAACTCGGGCTTGAGGAGTGGAATTACGAGTTGTGGGAGAAATGACAAATTACGACCTTGAGACAAATGCAGCAACAATTTCACCAGCCTCAACCTGCTGCACTCTTTCACTCATTTGCGTTCCCTCCTCCTCCTCCTCTTCCCCCCCTCCACCCAGGCCTTCTTTCTGTATGAACATATGGACAACCTAAATCCAGTCTAGTCCTCTGCATAATCACTCAATTTATTTTTGTTTTAACATGGTTCAGGATGAACAATATTCTGAGAAAAAGCACCTTATGGCAAAGTTAAACAGTACATGAATATGAAAGTTTTCCTTTTTTGTGCACTACACCCATCTTCCACCTCTCTTCGCTCTACTGGATTATTCTGTGTCCTCCTCGGCATTGTCCTTTCCAGGTTTATGTGATCCTGTGCCACTCGTTATGTGGGTTGAAAGATGAGAGCTGTGTACCTGGTTGAGCTTCTGCCCTGCTTTGAATCATCTGTTGACTTTCATGCCAGTGCAGCACGAGAGCAAACACCGTTCTTTGGGAGTCTGTCATTTCCAAACACACATTCACACACGCACAGGAAACCTCAGTACAGAGCTTTATTGTTCCTGGTGTAGTCTTTGAATAAAAGGACACAGGGACACATCTCCCTTCTTCCCAATATCACTTCATCTGCCCTAGACATTAGGCACTCTGGACATCCTGCGTGTTTTTTTTTTTTTTTAAACAAATTTAACATTTTTCAGATAAGGACACCTGAATGCAAACATCAGGAATTCAATGATTTTTGGGTGAGGGACTGGATGTAGGCAATATGAGAACACACAACCGTTGCTATGGCAATTAACCACAGTGGCAAGTATGTGGATGTGGTGGGTGGTTGGAGGGGCAATCACTTAACAGCTAGAACTCTAAACAGATGGTATATGACTTCAGGAGATTTATATATATATATATATATATATATATAAATAAATCTCCTGTATAAATTGTATATTATATATATATAAAAAATCTGAAAATGCCCAATTAGCACAATCCAAGTCGTATTTAAATGTCAACAGCAACATTTACAAGCATTCTTAACTTTTTAAGTTATTTTTTGTGCAACACATTCATGCAACTACTCTGGGGTATAAAATTTTTTAATCACTATATGGAAGCGAGTTCATCAGACTAGAGGAAAAAAAAACAGAAATCTTTCCTATGGATTTTAAACCCAATGCTGGAAACGCATGATCTAATAAATTAATGTCTTATAAACTTCAGTACTTGCATTGCAATTACATTTTTATGCATATTAATGTTATGTAATATTATTACATACTACTGATCGGAACGTCATGAGTTCAAACCCCAGCACCACCAAACTGCCACTGTTGAGCCCTTGAGCAAGGCCCTTAACCTTCAACTGCTCAGATATATAAATGAAATAAATGTATATCACTCTGGATAAGGTAACTCTGCCAAATGCCATAAATGTAATGTAAATGTATTAATATTATTATAATATTAGTCATTTCATGCAAGTGCACAATTTTTACACCGCAGGTCCCGATCTGGGCATCCCATACAGTTAAAAAAGCTGCGCGTCATAGGATCATGTTTCTTCGTGGAGAGCCTGCACCGTTAGCGGGAGGAACCTGCACTTGTGCAGGAACCGACAGCTCCGGATCGTGATGACTGACACGCATTACAGGTTGTATGTTCCCACAAAAAAAATTACACCAACCCCGTGCCATTGCAACTGACAGTGTTCGAAAAAGAGGTCACGGAACTCTGGCATTTTAAACGACTTTGGAGCTCTATTTCTAGTTAAAATTATGCATCAGAGACTGCTACAGAGCTCGTTATGTTTCAATCGATCATTTCCCCCAGGTCAGAGACTTGGGGGAGTTTATTCGATCACATTTTTGGGAGAATTTCTATTTATTTATTCATTCTTTTTTAAAAATATTGTGACCATCTGCGATGGGTTGGCACCGTGACCAGGATGTCCCCCGCCATATACCCGCGGGACAGGCTCCAAGCTCCCTGCGACCTTGTGTAGGATAAACGGTAAAGAAAATGGATGGATGGATATTATGACCTTGTAGTTCATTTTCTTTACAATATTAAACTTCTGTTCATAGCACTTTTGGACTGGTTTAGTTTTACACAGACAAAAACCATGCAAAACAATGTGCATTTAAGATTCAGAAATGAAAAAAGAATAAAAATAAAAATAAATAAAAAGGTTGAAAATATTCTGAGAATCAAATCCAATTGAACCAAATCGTGAAGCCAGTATCACAAATCAAATCGAATAGTGACCAGGGTGTATCGTTACACTTCTAATTTTCTAGAACTCAATTATAAATCTTGTATGATAGCACTACTTGAATTGTCTCCGTTTGATATATCGCTTTGCTTGTATTTCCTCATTTGTAAGTCACTTTGGATAAAAGTGTCTGTTAAATGAATACATGTAAATGTAAAGATGTCAGAGTTGAATAAACTAATTGGGTTTATAACATGCCTGCATTAGTGTGTTGTCATCCCTTATATAATATCTACAATTATGCTTGGTCAGCCTGGTGCTGCTAAACAATGCTGTGGTTCGTAGGTTTTTTTTTATGTTGCTGTCCCCAATCAGCACATGCTGAACTCATGACATTTTGCGCCATAGCCATATTTCCTTCTCACTGAGCTTCTACTCCCATAATACTTAGCCTATTGGACTGCGACAGAGGTGAACAAATCATAACCTCATTAGCTAGCCCGCTGGACAAGTGTAAACTCCAGTGTGCTTAACAATCTTTGTTTTGTTTGCTGGAAACCAAACTGACTAAACCTAGAAGTAGAAGCAAACATAATGTAATAGAATAGGGTGAGATAGTTCAGTGCATCAATGCAGACAAAGAGAAATGAATGACTAACATACCACACTGCACCTTACTGACGGGAAAAAAAACCTCAATGTTTCAGCTATGAGATGTGATGTTCTGTCCCCGCATCGCACATAAAACATATTATTCGAGTCTGGATCATGTCTTTATTGTCTTCAGACATGTTTAAGTTTCTACTTTGTGCTTTTTACACTCAGCTTCCTCAATGCACAACTGAACATTCTTGTTTCTGAAAAGATTCACTGTCATTCATGCACACAAAGTAAATAAATAATTATATAATACAATATAAATAAGCTTTATATCTATATCTATAATATATATATCTAAAAAAAATTATTATTATTTTTTCCCCACTCTACCATCAGGTGGTGGGATTTTAGAAGCCTCAACCTGCATCAAACCCCCCTGAAACAATACTTTTAAACCCACCCACCAAATAAAAGATTTTACTTGACAAAAGTCCACAGGAAGTAGGGTTGTCCATTTATCCTGGTTGTTGGACCAACTTGTCCATTAGGCAACTATGAATAAAAAAAATGTATTACTAGACAAAACATTCTCTTCTCCCAGGCAACTTATTTGTCCACGCTTGATTAAGTACAATCCGAACCTGTTAAAATATTGAGGAAACTAATGAAACGAAAATAACTGCGAGCCTAACAGTGAGCTCATAAAAGCAAGAAGCTACACGATTTACACAGTATTGTTTGTGAACTTCACAATCATTATGGGAAAAACATCAAACAGCCAAACACAAGAGGGAAAAAGGGAAGATGGGAGATGTTTTCAAACTCAGCCAATAGTCATGTACAATACATATCAATGATTCGATGCCTGAGGTTTGTGCAGAGACAAAAATGGTACTGTATCCAGCTTTGATGGCTCCTGAATAAAATTGAAAGAAACAAGGATAGGCCATGGCATGACTTTACATAAACATCTCTTTCTTTGCTAGACACTTAGGGTGTTTTCACACTTCGAATGTATGGAGGGCTAAAATGAACTCTGAGCGGTTCAGCATGTATATGTGAACAAACCGAGTGATCTCAGAAACCGACAGGAAGGCTAGTCAAATAACCACTCTTTACAACCACTGTGAGCAGAAAAGCATCTCGGGCAGATGGACTACAACAGCAGAAGACCACATCAGAATCCAGTCCTGTCAACCAAGAACTGAATCAAGAACAGTGGGCAGAGGTTCACAATAACTTAAGAGCTAAAGATTGGAGGGGGAAAAAATACTTAACGTTTTTCCAATCTTCAATCGTCTGCTTTGTGTTGGGTCACATTACAGTTGCTGTTCAGTTATCAATTATTTATGACTGATCCTCTGCTGTAATGACAAACTAATAAAACTTTTACTACTATTAATATTATGCTTTTATCCCCCTCCCATAAAATTGTTTCCAAAGTTCCATTACGAACATATAGGGGTGTTACACCCACAACACATTGTTACATTTAATTCTTTCTAAGGACATGGGTCAAATTCAAATGGCATGGTAATGAACATTTACACACGGCTAATAAACACCAGCTCTTCTCCAGCTGCGTCCTCGCTTCCTGCCAGGGAGCATCTGTCTTCGTGCGCTGGCACATTCTCAAGTCTTGCACTCCAGCTTTGTCTTTATCCACCAACTCAACTGAAGACTATTCCTCAGACCCTTCAGAAATCATTTCAATCTCTGTCTCTGCTTCAGTCGACACTGATGAGACAAGGGACTCTCAAACTGTTAGCAACCATGAAGCTCTTCCAATGTTAAATAAATCCCCTTATGATCATAGCACAGATTTATATTAGGGAATAATCCAATTATTCACAAAAGCCAAACCACAGTTACACCATGTTAAAATGTAGACCACGACCTACACAAACAAATACTAACAACGTTACTCTTTCTCTCTTTTCATTTCGGCTTTTTCCTTGTTCAGGGGTTGCCACGGTGAATCAGTTTTCTCCATATGTCTCTGTCGTGGCTGTCTTCCATCGACACCCTGGCCTCTTTTAAGTAGAATGCATATTTGGGCCATGTAGTTCCGTAGCGGTCTTACCTGCTTCTGTTTTCCTGGGGGGTTTTATTCTGAGCATACTTTGTGTGACATCCTCTACCCCTCTTCTATTTACATGCCAAAACCATCTCGGTCGCTCTTCTCTTGCTTTGTCCATGAAGCGCACGACTTGGGCCATTTTCCTGATTTGCTCATTTTGGATTTTGTCTAGCCTAGAACGAAAATCTGAGCATTTGCATCTCTGCTACTTCCAGAGCAACAATACGTATTTTGTGGTTGCTACTGATTCCAGACCATATTGCATTGCTGGTCCTGGTACCTTTCATTTTAGCTGGCACTCTTTTGTCGCACATGACTCCAGTTGTTCTTCTGCACCCGAACAACGTTACTATGGGTCGAAAATTTTCTCTGCCATCGCAATGTCATTCATATATACATACAGATCTCTCAAAAAGTATTGGAACAGCAAGGTCAGTTCTTTTGTCTTTGTTATGTAAAAAAACATCATTAACTTTCTTTTACTTTCACACTATCTGGTGTTACCCAGACGAGGACGGGTTCCCTTCCGAGTCTGGTTCCTCTTAAGGTTTCTTCCTCATATCATCTTAGGGAGTATTTCCTTGCCCCCGGCTTGCTCAATAGGTATTAATCCACACACTTAAAATCTGTATCCTGTGTTTATATGATTTGAAACAATATCCATTGTAAAAAGCACTATACATATAAAATTGAATTGAATTGAAAAAGTTATACACTTGGGTTTAAGACATTTGGGTTTGAGGTCAGAATATGACAGACGACAGATCAGAATTACAGCTTTCATTTCCTGATATTTACATCTAGACGTGTTGAACGACGTATAACATAGCACTTTTTTTTAAAATCCATCCATTTTTCAAGTGATCAAAAGTATTGGAACGCATACCTGAAAACCCCCAAAACAACATCCATGTGACATCACCAACAACCTCCACAGTGCAGAAGAAGACTTCGAGAGCAGAATTATAGAAGCCATACCACAAGATGCAAACCATGAATTCAGAAGACTACAGAAACATTGACTCTGCCAATTTAAAGAGAAATGCATGAGCATATATGACAAAACTAATATCATATATACAGAAACACACATTTATAGTTGTCATACACGTTCATGCTCATTCATCCATCCTCTAACCGTTTTATCCGGGTTTAAGAAGCTGACTATCTTTCTCCTCCAAAATAAAGAACATTGTTTTATTCTCTAATTCTCATTCTCAAAAAGGTGAAGGAGGACCAAAAATGTCACACTTCTGACACTAAAGACTACTGAAAATGAATGAAACAACACACACCTTAACACTAAACATACATCACGCTGCACATTCTGCTGATTTGCCACGTTTTGCCATTTAGGTTGATAACTAGGCTATGTTTTATTTTTTTAAATCATTATATCCAGGCTGTTTCTACAGGCTAATTAATGAGTGAGGACAGTAAATATCCTACGAACAACAGAAAACTAGAGTGTACGCAAACCACAGCCCTTCACCATCACTAACACAGAACAAAATAATCCCACAAGGCTGGGAAACATTCCTAAAATTATAGTGGGACTTCCGAGGGATGTAGCTCACAAGACTCTTGTATATAAAATAAATAGATAACAAGTGTCTCGAAGTGAAACAGAAAATGAAAGGACTATTCTGCAGGAGCTCGTCGGCTGAAATACACACCACACTATACATTATAACGTCAGGGTCATTTTCCATCGTGGGGGATTTACACTAATAGTTATAAACTCACCAGATATTACCCGTTAGATTTCCAACTAATCTCAGGAATCTCGGCTTTATGTCTTCAGATCTTAGTCATGCTTTCTTTCACCGATTTTACCATTCTACATTTATTTACTTTACTTCTATTTACCTTTAGTTCTGTGTTGCTATGAGCTAGAAAGTGTGGTTTTCCTCAGCGTTTCAGATCGATCCGGGGAGCCCAAGTGAACACACACTTACACCTGCATGCTCACATAGACGTCCAGTTTATTCATTCAAAACAGAAGTATTTATACACATTGATAAGAAGCCGTGCGTGAACGGTTTCTACTGGTCCAAGTGTCAGACAGATTTAACCAAAACACACAGCACATAGTCATAATACAAAACGAGTCCTGTGTCATGTTGACACGAAAATACATAATAATATAATCAAGGATAGCAGTTGATCAGCTTATTTAAAGATAATTTAGCAAAGAAGGTAATTTAATAAATACATTCATCATAGGTATTTGATAGCAGTTCATAATATAAGAAGGTACATGATATAAGAGAATTTCCTTTCAATACCATCATAAGGATTATTAAAACGTGTTTCAATCAATATTCGGATGAACGTGTTGGATATTTTGCACACGGGATTTAACCGACCAGCTGGCATTAGAGCTCTTAATCTGCAGTGTCCCGGTCCTAAATGACTCCCGACTCCCTCCACCAGCGCACTTCACACGCTGTGGAATACTAGCTTCTAAACCATATGTAGTGTACTATATTTACAAACGTAAGTACATTGAGATTCTCCCAGACTCACTCACCAGCCCATATTTGTCGGTTAGCAGCGGTTTTAGTTGCCAAGGCTAGCTGTCAGCGCTGCTCCATAATCTGATCCTAGCATAAATGCTACCATTAGCTAATGAAGGTCCAGGATCTGAGACGCTGTGCTGAACTACATCCAGCGCGGATTTTCTTACCTTTGTGAGAAAGGTGTAAACTTGTACAGAGGTCGTCAGTATCCCGCTGGGAAGACTTCGTGGGACGTATTTTCTTTGTGCAGGAGAGGCGTTATTCACACATGCATACGCACCGGAGATCAGAAACGCTTCGCCTCGCTTAGAGGAAGGACTCGGACACTGACGTCACGAGCGGAAACACGACGAGGGAACCCGTATTCCTAATGACGGAAGCCTTTGAACGGACCACGTGATCTAGCACTCAACTACAAAAAAACCCAAAAAAACCCCGAGAACTCTAGGATAAAAGGCCTGCATCAGCTGTGCAAGCAAAGACCACACACACACACACACACACACACACACACACACACACACACACACACACACACACACACGCACACACGCACGCACGCACGCACGCACACACACACACACACACACACACGCACACACACACACACATCTCTCTCTCTCTCTCTCTCTCTCTCTCTCTCTCTCCACACACACACACTAATTCACTCACTCACTCACACACACACTCTCACTCACTCACTCTCTTACTCACTCACTCTCCCACACACACACACTCACTCTCTCACACACACACACACACACTCACACACACTCACTCACTCTCACACACACCCTCACTCACACTCACACACACTCACTCTCTCACACACTCACTCACTCACTTTCTCTCTCTCACACACACACCCTCACTCACTTACTCACACTCAGGATAAAAGGCCTTCATCAGCTGTGCAAGCAAAGACCACACACATACACACACACACACACACACACACACTCACTCACTCACTCTCTCTCTCACACACACACACCCTCACTCACTCTCTCTCTCACATACACACACTCACTCACTCACTCTCACTCACACACACACCCTCACTCACTCTCTCACACTCACACACACACACACACACTCTCTCTCACACTCACTCACTCACACACGAGATCGGTGTTAATTGTTAGTATTTGTCTTCTGGGACAAGCGTCTAAAAAAGATCTTTAGACAAAATAATAACAATTTACTTCAATCATCCTGTTCAAAAGTTTACACCCCCTGGCTCTTGATGTATTGTGATGCCTTCTTGATCAGTGAACGTTTGTACCTTTTGTAATAGTTGTGTATGAGTCCCTCAGTTGTCCTCAGTGTGAAAAGATCTCAACATCATTATAGACAAACCAGGGACTCATGAACAACTCTCACAAAACATAAAAAACAGTCATCCGGATAACGACACTCAGTATTAAGAACAAAGCGTATGTAAAGTTTTGAACAGGGTTATTTATTTATTTATTATACATTCTGCTATTATCTTGTCTTGTGGACTATATGTAACTAAATAAAACACAACATGGTATTTTTATGATCCCTCTTATTTTGTTAACAGTATTTAGATTTAGCAGAGTCTGCAAGGGGTATGCAATCTTTTGCTAGGGGTATAAGTTTTTAGCACATTTGCCTCGCACCTTCAGGGGTGGCGGTTCGATTCCTGCCTCCACCCTGTTTGCGTGAAGTTTGGTAAATAGTCTGCACTTATATAGTGCTTTTTTTAAACTTAGCAGTTCTACAAAGTGCTTTAAACTGTGTCTCATTCACCCATTCACACACTCACACACCAATGGTAGCAGAGTTGCCATGCTAGCTTGCCATTGGGAGCAACTTAAGGTTCAGTGTCTTTCCCGAGGACACTTCGGCACGTGGAGTCATGTGGGCCGGCAATCGAACTGCCAACCCTACGATTAGTGGACAACCCACTCTACCACCTGAGCCATATATAGAGAGTTTGCATGTTCTCCCTGTGCTTCTCCCTGTGTTTCCTCCTGGTAAACCGGTATCCCCATTCCAAAGACATGTTCTGTAAGCTGATTTCCAAATTGTCTGTGTCATTGTGTGCGATTGTGCCTTGCGATGGGTTAGCACCCCGTCCCGGGTCTCCTAGGATAAGTTCCAGGTTTCCGGTGTGACCCTGTGTAGGATAAGCGGTACAGAAAATGGATGGATGGATGGAGAAGAGGTACATGTTCTTATTAAAGTAGTCGGTGAGTGTATACATATACAACATACAGAACATAGTGACACTACTGCAACAGGATAATATTTAGGTAGCAGGACAATTACTACATTTACATGGTCAGCAATCATCTAATTATTGAGCTTATTCTGAATAAGACAATATTGTGATGAAGGTGTTTACGAGTTGCTTTTAGAATATTCCCTTCATGTTCAGGTTTTACATGTTATAGACCATAGATCGATTAACAGCACATGTCATCACGGCCCCACGCCACGCCGTCCGACGTTCCCTCCAGAATTTCATGTATCGACATACAGTTCATCTTCCTTATGGTACCGTATACAGTTTTGGATGTTTTTATTTTTAATTTCACGAAAGCTTCAAGTGCAGTTAATTATTTGTCATGATATACGTGCAAATAGACGACTGCTTGAAGTCATGGGCTGTATCCATACAATACATGTGTTTAACCTACTATACAGTAGGTAAGTACGCGGTTTCGGACAAAGCCAAGCTCTCACTTGCCGTCAAACGGTTGAGCACTGCCGTGTTGTGTCACAATATGCAGTGAAAACGGCCACACAACGTTAGATAAATAGTGTGTTTAAAGTGTGTACCTGTCTATAATGCTTTTCGATAATGCGACTAAAATAGGAATACTCCATGTCTTGGTTCGATTTGTGTTTACTTCGAGAATAAATTTAGTCAGATTAAAGGTAGTCAATAATTGCTGTTTACATGGTAGTTTCTTAAAAAGAGTATCGTCTTAATCGGGTTAATATCGGATTATTTTGGTCCATGTAAACGTACTGATACATGTAACGAACATCATGCTATAGGACTGAATATAAAAGCGATGAAATGTGAGGTGAAAAAGAAGCACCTGGCAACACGCATAATCTCGTTGGTTACGAACTCGCGCGAGATCAGACGCTTTGCGGCCCTGCTCGCCTGCACTACAAGCTGCTGTTTAGCAGTAACAGTATCAGGTACAATTTACTGACGTTCACTTTGTAAACACGCTTTTTGCGCTACTCTTTTCATAGCATGATTAATGTTGAGTGTTTCGGCTGATTCGCAGGCGGAGGTTAAAGATCACTGGTTCAGACGAGAGAAGACGCTTGTGTTTTGTTTTGCTGAATTTGGAGGCTTCAGTGTTGTGGTTTCGGTGGAAAGGCCCGAATACTCAGTGTGCTGGTCATGTTTAGCTCACTGGATTAATACATCCATAATAAGTAAATAAAAACCCATAAACCTTTTTGCATTTTATAATAAGAGAGTTTAATTTCAGCGTTGGTGTGTCTGATCGTTTATGGCGATCATCATTATAATCATCATTGTTATTATATTATGTTACTATGATTGTGGTGATAGTCAGGTATAATGAAATGGTTTGTCAGCATTTATAACTTATGAAACCATACAGTTGTGTCTACTCCTATAAGAGAAGTTAAGAAAATAAAATCTGGTCTGAGCAGAATGCAGCCAGTGATGAGCTCAACTTTTATTCACCTTCTTTGCTTATGTATTTATGTATGTATGTGTTTATTCATTCTTCAAGACCCCCAATGATGAGTTATGCTGACAAGCCCGAGGACATAACTCGAGAGGAATGGATGGAAAAGCTCAACAATGTCCACGTTCAGCGGGCAGACATGAATCGACTTATTATGAACTATCTGGTGACAGGTACTCTGTATTATCATTATTTTTTTTTTTTTTAAATCTATTTGCTATTTATTATTCTGAAATGCTAGGACCCTGTACACTTCCTCATGTATTTATTTTTCCAGAGGGTTTTAAGGAGGCAGCAGAGAAATTCAGGCTGGAATCTGGAATCGAGCCAAGCGTTGACCTGGACTCGCTAGATGAGAGGATAAAGATCCGAGAGATGATTCTGAAGGGCCAGATTCAGGAGGCCATTGCACTGATCAACAGTCTGCATCCTGAACTTCTAGATACTAATCGCTACCTATACTTCCATCTCCAGGTGAAAAAAAACAACAAGCAACAACAGCGGGAAGGCTAATATTATATATAGGTGCATCTCAAAGCAATTAGAATATTAAAATAATAAAAAAAGATTCACTTTGTGTAATGGATCTAGAATATATGACAGTTCCACTTTTTGAATTAAGTTAAAGATAAGGAAATGAAGTTTTCCATGATATTAAAATTTTCTGAGATGCTCCTGTATGTGCTTCAGGCTTTTACTAACAAAACTGAACATTGGAAATGAATTAATGAAAGTAAACACTGCTTTCACATTTTACTATTAATCATTTGAATTGTGAGCATTTTGTGTCAGTTGCTGATTTCAGCATTCTGAGAGGTTTCCAACACCACCTTCTCGTCTGTTCCATGTGCAGCAGCAGCACCTGATCGAGTTAATTCGCCTGCGGGAGACCGAGGCGGCGCTGGAGTTTGCGCAGACGCAGCTGGCTGAGCAGGGCGAGGAGAGTAGAGAGTGTTTGTCTGAGATGGAGCGTACGCTGGCACTGCTAGCCTTTGATAACCCTGAGGAGTCACCTTTTGGAGATCTCCTCAACATGATGCAGAGACAGAAGGTGATTTCAGATATTTAATTATGGTTCTCAAAATTATGTCTATTTTGACCACTACAAATGGTCTGCGATTTTTCAAATTTTGTTCTGGTGATGGAAATCACAAATGGACATTGTCATAGTTATAATCACTATAGATAACGTCATCTGGAATTTCGCCATATCTGCAAATATCCACACCAATAGTTTTTCCGAGTTGTGGCTGAGAAGGGTCTGCTCTCCGTACAAGAGTGGCCTCTAGAGGCGAAATAAAAACTATCACTGACCAATTTTGTTATCGGAAGTGTTTTTTTTTTTTATTTATTTATTTTTTTAAATTCATTTTGGATGTCTCAATTTTTATTTGGAGTGTAGCTTCAGTGTGGATGTATCTTTTATTTACTTTAATATTTATTGTGTGTGTGTGTGTGTAAATATATAAATATAAATATATATATATAAATTTTTGTATAACTAAATATGATTAGTTTTAAATAAATATGATCAAGTTATCACCTGAAGGAAATAAATGTTGTTTCCTAAATAGATGGCAATTGTGTGTTTTTTTTTTTTTGGTAACCATTGTATTATTGAACTATTCACTGATGACTTAAGTGTTGACACATAAAAGTATTACGTATGTATTTGTTACTGTAAGGCATTGTTCTTACTTTGATTGTTTACACAGATTCATTACATGTGTGTATTAATAGGTATGGAGTGAAGTAAACCAAGCTGTCCTGGATTACGAGAACCGAGAGTCCACGCCCAAACTGGCGAAGCTCCTAAAACTTCTGCTGTGGGCTCAGAATGAATTGGACCAGAAGAAGGTCAAGTACCCTAAAATGACTGATCTGAGCAAGGGCACTATCGAGGACCCCAAATAAAGAGGCGCACGAGAGCTGCTCAGTGTTAACATTGTGTGGGAAATAAAATGGACGTTTTTTTGCCTCCTCTTTCTCTATTTATATTCAGTCAGTGACTGATTCTTTTTTTTCCCTGTTAGCATACTTATAATTGCTATTGCTTATCAAAGACTTTTTTGCATTTAAATGGGTTGTGCAAATGGGAATGTTTATATCTTAAATCTAAATGGCCAAAACAGGAACACTTTTGAACACGGAGACAATTGTGATTTTGTTACCTGTGTACTTAGCACAGTGAATTGAATCGACTTATAGCCATTGTGTTTTGAAAAGAATTGTTGTTCTGTCTACTTTGTCAACAAATATTCAGAAATATTGCTGGTCAGAGATATTATTATTTTTTAAAGTAGATTATGCTCTGGACCTAACGGCAGATCATCCTAACACACCGGTTAAGTGTAACCTTCAGGTTTTTCTACCTCATCTGTGGATCTCTGTCTACTCGAGTGTGAATCATTTCAACAGGACAGATCAAATGGATGATGGATCTTTTGTTTCTGTAACTTTATTAGACTGTAATGAGGGGGGGGCATTTTGTAAGTGTATTAAGAGAGTATTATTGGGGGGTGGTGTCAATCATCTGCTCTGTGAATATTTCTCATTTCATTGTCTTTTATTATCCCTGCTCACATTGTATGATTTATAGAGTTCAATAAGTGAGATCTCAAATGCAAGTCAGATGCTTTACATAGGTATTAAATACTTTTTTGTTTTTTGTAAAGGCCTTGCATATTTCTCTTTATTGTTTTGACTGTTCGAGCCTCCAGGGCAGGGCATGCAGATATGCACCACGTTCATTACGTTACTACAGTGAGGAAAGCGCCACAGCTGCTTTGTATAATGCTCGTCATCATGGAGGAACAGGACACACAAGAACCCGATGCCACCGATTACATCCAGCACCGCTCGATTATTTGCTTTAATACACCGTGTGTTCTCTTTGCGCTGTTGTAAAGGGAGAGAGGTGCTGCTGTGTTAAACGCTGTTTAATTCAGATCTTGGCGTCTTTAAGTCGCGGTTCAGGCGTGAACCGGGTCGATCCGGGAGCCCTACAGTGAGAGCGTTAACCCATAACGATGTAAACGGACCGCGATTCGTTTCTCAGAGTCGCTGTTTTGGTAAAAAGGGGCTGAGTCACATTACTTCCTGGTTGAAGTACACTGAGGGGCTGGAGTGACTGCGTGGCTAAAGAGAGAGAGAGAGAGAGAGAGAGAGAGAGAGAGAGAGAGAGAGAATGAATATGAATTGCTGACACGTGGATTAGCAGTAATAAGGAAGAGTGAAAATTACGCGTTGGGCATCACGGGCGGCAACACGAAACTACCCAAGTGTGTTTCTGCGGTCCAGGACTCGAGAGAGGCTGAGTAGCCATTCAGAGACGATGTTACTGCGATATAAGAGCGAGCCAGAGACCACTTTAACGCCGTTTTGAAGAACTAAACTCAGTAGCGCTCAGGAAGGAAGGCACAGAAAAGCAAGGGCAACTTCTTTGTTGAATGGCAATTCTACAAAAACATGGCAAGAACTCCAGTCCAGACCTGGCCAGTATTAAAGACAGTCCGGCGGATAATTTTGAAGGAGTTGGACATCAGAAAAAGTGGCCGGAGTCTAATCAGAACTGGTCCAGGTGAGTGAGTGCGTGCGCGCGCGCGTTGAGAATCTGTGACTGAATCCCAAATCTGGTACTTTTCTCCCTATTTAGGTACCCTGGATAGGGTTTGAAATGATCACTCGGACGCTTTTCATGTAGTACACTAGTGTCTCGAACCGTTTGGGATTGTATCTGGTTCTGCTCTGATGAGAAAGAGATGGACGGACCTGTGGTTTATCAGCGACTCCTTACCACGCACACTTTAAAACAACAACAACAAAAAACACATTCTCTCTCTCTCTATCTCTCTATCTATATATCTATCTCTCTCTCTCTCCTCTCTCTCTCTCTCTCTCTCTCTCTCTCTCTCTCTCTCTCTCTCGCTCTCTCTCTCGCTCTCTCTCTCTCTCTCTCTCGCTCTCTCTCTCTCTATCTCTCTCTATCTCTCTCTCTCTATCTCTCTCTATATATCCATCTCTCTATCTATATCTCTCTCTCTCTCGCTCTCTCTCTCTCTCTCTCTCTATCTCTCTCTCTCTATATATATATATCTATTTCTCTCTCTCTCTCTCTCTCTCTCTCTCTCTCTCTTTTATATATATATATATATATATATATATATATATATCCACTCTCTCTCTCTCTTTCTCTCTCTCTTTTATATATACATTATCTCTCTCTCTCTCTCTATATATATATATCCATTCTCTCTCTCTCTCTCTCTCTCTCTCTCTCTCTATCTCTGTATATATATCTATCTCTCTCTCTCTCTCTCTCTATATATATATATATCTATCTCTCTCTCTCTCTCTATATATATATATATCTATATCTCTATCTATCTCTCTCTCTCTCTATATATATATATATATATATATATATATATATATCTATATATATATATATATATATATATATAGATAGATAGATAGATAGATAGATATATATATATATATATATATATATATATATATATATATATATATATATATATATATATATATATATATGAGAGGGAGTAATAAATGCCCGTCATTTCATACGAAACATAAATGTCGAGTGCTGTTTATTCAAGAGTTTTCCGTCTTGTCTAAAGTCTAATTATAAACTCACACACAAACAAATTAGCATATTGTTAAACGAGTAAAGTGATGCAGCAGCATGTCATTCATGTCTGTTAGGCGGGTTAGTAGTACATGTCTCCCACAACACTAAATTTGGGGTAAAACACGGGCTAGAGTATCATTTTAGTAAACAAAAATGTGTAGATGATGTGGTATGAGATGGAATCTTGCAGCTTCACTATATGTAAGCATCTGACCACATGGATGGAGATGTATATAAAATTAGTGTGTGTGTGTGGTCAGATGCTTACATATAGCGAAGCTGAAACCTGCCTGAAAATAAATTTGTCCCAAAAATAAATAAAAATGAAACAACAAAATCATTCACGTGTGGATTTTGGTTCATATGCTGCTGTTAGGAGCAGAGCCTTTTCAGCAGGGGGATAAAATATAAAACTGCAATATCATGATAATAGTTTAACCATTTTATCATGTCGTATAAAGATGTAATCACAATACTGCATTTAAGAATGACTGCACGCTAACTGCGTTTTCATCTGAAAAGAAGCCGTGGCAGGCATCGCGTTCCAGACTTGTATTTATCATAAACCTTCGCTTCTAGTGTGCTCACCAGTTTCTCATTCGTTCGTCATCAGTAAATGACTTTATGATGGTGGATTTGTCTCTTTGTCTGTTGGATTTGTCTATCTAACAGTTTATCTTGGAAACACTGGATGTGGGGAAGGAACACAGCTGGGTTGGTAGCATCATCACAGGGTGTGGTATACAAATATGTTCACACCAAGGGTGTAGTTTAAGAAATATGTGCAAAGTTTAATATCTATTTATATTGGTTGTCTTGTGTACCATTGATTATCATAGCAGATCCTCATCCTGTTCTCTCTGTTCAGGCCAGTAGCACGGATATGGACAGTGGTGTTGCTGTTGGGAACATGTCTGCTGTACTGCGCCCGTGTGGCCATGCCCATCTGTGCCGTGAGCATGGCAGAGCGCTTCAGTTGGTCCAAGAGGGAGTCAGGCATGGTGCTGGGCAGCTTCTTCTGGGGTTACTGCTTCACTCAGGTCCTCGGTGGCTACATCAGTGACAGGTCAGCACACTGGATAGTCGTCGTCTAGTCACACGTCACATGTTTGCATAAGAACTAGTTGGTCTTTGAGGTGAATGTGACGTAATATGACAGGATGGTGTTCTGGCTCATAGCTGGGTGACACTTCAGAAAGGATGTCAGCCTGCTCTACATGTTCATGCAAACAGTGTCCTGGCAAGAGTAAACAAGTTATCTATTATAAAATAACTATTTCCAAAAAGGTCTCGTCACTTCACCAATCAGATTTCTTGGGAATAAATGACTGCTTGTTTATTTTTCATAACAGTTGGCTGAACACTTGCACAGAATTTGTCGAGGCTCTATAAACAAAGGTAAATATAGGCTGGTTCAACCGGATAGATAAAATCTTGTTGTTACACGTTGCATCAGTCATTGTTACAGTGCATAGTTATCAGTCAGGCCTTCAGTAGGGTTCCAGTTCCAGTCATTTCACTTAATACAGTGCGTGGCAGTTCTAGCCTTCCATTTCATACTAACTTACTAACATCTCTGCTTGGCTCCTTGAAACGAATGCCTCGAGAATTCTTCAGTAAGTCTGTATTCATGGCATTGTTTGTGTTGTAAATAGGGTGGGAGGAGAAAAAGTGATGTTGCTGTCTGCTGCGGCATGGGGAGCCATGACAGCATTCACGCCCATTCTGGCCCACTTCTGCTCGCAGCCCATCGTCTCCATGACCGTGTCCCGCTTCCTCATGGGCCTCCTGCAGGGTGAGTTACAGGTCAAGAGCTCCAGGGAGTCGCTCATTAGGTCGTCATCCCAATGCAGTCTTTTACACTCTTAACAATCGTATTAATCATCTCCATTTCTGCAGCCAAAGCTGGGAGTCTGATCTGACTCCACAAAGCCATCGAGGTGCTATGGCTTTAAAATTGCCCTCAGCTCAACACAGGGTTTGTTTGTGATGTCTGTTATCAGAAACATAACTTGCCCACAGCTTAGAAAAGAAATCTGGACAGCGATATGCATGTGCTATGAACTGTTTGACAGTGAAAAGTATAACAGAAGTAAACTGCAAGGTCCTTCCAATTAAAAAAATGATTCATGATTGTCAGTGAGCAGCTGAAGATTGCCCTGCAAATGAGAAATCATTTTGTCTGTTGAAGAGGGCAGTTTGTGGAGCAGTAATGAGTGACACTGTTGAGACTCTGCACTATATCTCTCGCCTTGGGAATGCTTTACCATCGTTCTCTGGCACAGAAGGAAGTAGGCATAAAATGTATTTTATGGACTACCTTTTATGTGTTATGTCTTTACTACCCAAGTATTTTGGTTCCAGTTGCTTGCTCACGTTTGATTGATTTTTGTTGTCTGTGAACACATTTAGCATCTGGACTAGTGCACTGTTCTCGGATGCTAATGTAGACTCCTAAATCTTGGTTGTCGTTCTTTCTGTCTCTTCTCCAGGTGTTCACTACCCTTCTCTGGCTAGTCTGTGCTCCCAGAAAGTGGTGGAGAGTGAGCGTGGTTTCCTGATGAGCACTGTAGGGAGTGGCTCGTATCTGGGGTGAGTCATATAGATGCACGATGATCCTATATTGAGTATTGTGAACAGGTTTACCAGGTGATTCCACGATTTAGCTTTTGTAATGATGACGAATAAAAGATTTAACCATTCACAAATGTGTTAACCCATCTCAGGAGATGATATATATATATATAAATTTTTAACATAGTTTCTTGACAGTGGCTCTTAAATTTGTTCTTAAAATGAGTAACAGGGTGGAGTCTGTTTAACACAAACAACATTAAGGGTGTTTTAATGATTTACTTAAAATAATTAATTTACCTTCAGCCTGTAATTTGGTCAACTGGATTATGCTTTCAAAGTGACCTCGTATCACCATATCATTGAAAACGTGTGTGGGGGGGGGGTTAGAATGAGCAAAAAGGTGAAGAAATAAAATGTCTGTTGTTCATAATGTACAGTTCAAAATTATTCACCCCCTTGTAAATCAGGTTTATTGTCAAAATGTACAGACTTACAACTGTTTGCAATAGACAAATCAAACACAAGCAAGTGAAATAGTTAAACACAATGAATGCTTCGTGGGTTCCCCAAATTCAACTGAAAATTATTTCTTCAGTTTCAGAATTATTCAACCCCTGAATAGAATCCCTCACAGCAGCACAAAAATGCAAAACCGGTGTTGTCTCAAGTACACCTGATGCAACTAATTAAGGGCTTCATTATTTGCATCAGGTGTGCTTGAGGTGGAACACATGAAACACCTGAACTGGCTAGCGGTAGAAAACATATGAAATACCTGGATGGGGCAGAGAAAGGAAGCTATTAATGGCTGCAACCAGATTTCTGAGACGGCAGGTTCTGGAAAAAGCCTCAAACCCTCGTGACTTGGTGGCAACAGGCACTGAGGTCTCAATGAGCACAGTAAGGCGTGTACTAAATGCAGAAGGTTTCCATGCCACTAGTCCAAGAAAGCATAAGAACAAGCACAAGAAAAGTCTTCTCAAAATCCTATAAATCAGCCACAGAAGTTTAGGATTCTGTTCTGGGGAACGATGAAACAAAACCGGAACCTTTCGGCACGATGGCTCAGCGGTATGTCTGGAGAAAGAAGAATGAAGAAAGAACTGTCCACATTCGAGCATGGTGGTGCTTTGCATCCTCTGGCACTCGAGACCTGCAGTGTGTGGAAGGCAAGATGCATACATTGAAGTACCAGGAAATCCTAGGAGAAAACGTCATGCTGTTTGTGTGGAAGCTGAAGCTTGGGCGTCATTGGACCTTCCAACAGGACGATGATGCCAAGAATACCTCAAATTCCACCAAGGCTTGGTTGCGGAAGAAGTCCAGGAAGATTCTACAGGGCCATCACAGTCACCTGACTTGAACCCCATAGAAAATCTCTGGTGGGATTTGAAGAAGATGGTTGCAGCACACAAACGCAATAATATTACTGAACTGGAGGCCATTGCTCATGAGGAATGGGCTAATTTTTCAGGAACGTTGCCAGAAGCTGGTGTCTGGCTATGCAGCGGGTAATAACTTCAAAAGGGTGCTCAACTTAGTACTAAAGATGCTTGCTATGAACGGATTGAATAATTTTGAAACTGGAGAAATCATTACAAGTTGCATTTTCAGTTGAATTTGGGGAAACCATTTGAATTATTCATTGTGTTTAACTATTTCAATTGCTTTTGTTTGATTTGTTTGTTGCAAACAGCTGAAAGTCTGTAAATTTTGACAATAAACCTGATTTGCAATGGGGGTTGAATAACTTTGATTCCAACTGTATAATGGATGATTCATGGAATAGGGTGTTTCAACCATGAGATGTTAAATGGATTCACACAATAATGCATTAAAATAATCTTGATTATATTTCAAGGTTAAGTATAGGCATAGTGGACTGGGACAGGAAAAAATGTTGTAAGAATGGTTTATTAATGTTGTAAGTGATTTCTCTGATACATTTACATGGTTTGTGAAAAACACTGTTTATGTTTAAAATGTATTTTTTTACATGCATATCTGTAGATGTAATATTAGTTAATCAGTTAGTTAATGGTATTGATTACCAAAATGGTTCAGATTGGTATGTTTTTTTTTTTTTTACAGATTTGGCTAGTGTTGAGAATATGACCAGTCAAAATACACTCTAGGGCTAAAATAAATAAAACCCTCGTGACCGGTAAGAGCTAGATTACAAGCAGCTGGATAGCTTTATGAATAGCAGGAGAGCATATTTGTTTATATAAATAGTGTCCTCACATTTTTCTGAGGCCATTTTAACTTGGGCAGAAATCGACATAGTTTATTGTTCTTCAGTGTGTTGTACACAAGTTGGTTGAAAATGTTAGATATTAAAGAGGGCCCAGTGTATTGAATAGAACCTGTGTGTGCGCATGCTCAGGACGTTGGTGATTGGAGGAATAGGATCACTAATGCTGGACATGTACGGCTGGGAGAGTGTGTTCTACATCTCGGGCCTTCTGTCGGTGCTCTGGGCCTACTGTATATGGAAATACCTGCTCAAGGGGGAAGGTAAGATTCGACTACTCTTGGTACACATGTGACACCAAACTGGACAATGAGTTAAATGGCTTTAGCAGCTTAAGGCCGTGGCAGCTCACTGATTATGGTATTGTTCTGAGGTACTGCTCAGTTGTATCCTCTCTGAATTGTAAGTTGCCTTGGATAAAAGTGTCAACCATATGCGGTAAATTATAAAAATGTACACATTAAATAACAGATTGTTATTTAACAACGTCATGTGGATGTACTACACAGTTATGGTGCTGTGAAAGTGTTTGCATATTAAATTGTTTCAGAAATGAAAACAAAATCCAAGATAAAACAAAGGCAACCCAAGTAAACACAAAATACAATTTATCAATGATAGTTATTTATTGAAGGAAAATGTTATCCAATACCAACTGGACCTGTGTCAAAATGTATTTGCCCCAAATCTATGAAACTGCATTCATAATGTGGTTCAGCTGGACTATACGCAACCAGACCTGATTACTGCAAACCCCGTTCAATCAAATCAACACTTAAATAGAACTTTTTCAACAGCATGAAGTCCGTTAAAAGAGCTTACCCAGTAACACACTCTGCCAAAAATTGAAAGAAATGATGAGGAAGAAGGTGATTGAAATACATCAGTCTGGGAAGGGGTACAAAGCTATTTCAAAGTCTCTGGAACCACAAAAAAACACAGTAAGAGCCATGATCTCCAAATGGAAAAATTTAGCACAGTAGTGAACCTTCCCAGAAGTGGCAGACCTTCCAAAATTCATCCAAGAGCACTCATCCAGCAAGTCACAAAAGAACCATGGACAACATCAAAGGATCTACATAAGCCTCTCTTTCATCTATAAAGGTCACTGTTCATGATTCCACAATCAGAAAGACGCTGGGCAAAAATTGTATGCATGGAAGAATGGTGAAGCGAAAACCGCTGCTAACCCAGAAGAACATTAAGGTAGGGCTGGGCGATATTGCAGGAAAAAAAAAAAAAAAAGAATCTTTATAAACAATTGTCGATTTCGAAATTTTTTTGGGGGGAAAAATTACGCAATTTAGTTCTAAAGAGTGGACATTCTATAGCAAATAGTGCAAACAATGGTTCTTATTAAAATAAAGGATATTTGCATATTATTTGCAGTATTTTATACCCTTCTTTCTCAACAGAGTAAATGGGGACCAGGTCTTTCATGACCTCAAATGCCACCGCAACTGAAAAGTCAACTATTCTCATATCCGAGTTCCTTCCTTCAAATTAGCACGCCTGAGCACAACATCAGAAATAAACAGAGTAAAAGTTCTTACCTTTAAATGAGTTATACTCTATATACAAGTATTAGCTTTGGATTAATCCACATACAGACATTTGTTTGTTAAATCTAAAAAACTGACCAGTTTGCTGTTTGAGAGGAAATAGTGAGTTCAGTGAAGTGTTGCCTGTCTATCTTGGTGGTTTAAAAAAACATTTTATAAATTCCACAAAAAGAACATCATACCTATGGTCAAGCATGGTGGTGGAAGTGTGATGGTGTGGGGATGCTTTTCTGCTTCAGAGCCTGCGCAATTTGTAATAATTGAGGTAAACATAAACTCTGCTCTGTACCAGAAAATCCTAAAGGAGAATATCCGATCTTCTTGAGTTCAAGTTGATTCTCAAGCGCAGCTGGATTATGCAGCAAGACAATGATCCAAAGCATTGGAGTAAATCCTAGTCCTAGAAGTAAGTAAAACACGGATCTCCAATTATCGGAAGTGTGTGGTTGCAGTTGTTGCTGCTAAAGGTGGCACAGGTTTTAAGTTTAAGGGGGCAAATACTTTTTCCACATTGGTAATGAGTATTGGATAACTTAAAAAAAAATATCTTCAATAAAAACTATATTGTGTGTTTACTGAGGTTGCCTTTGCTCTATGTTGTGTTTCGTTTGAAGATGCACACAAAAACCAGACAAAATCAGGATGGGGCAAATACTTTTTCACAGCCCTGTATATTCTTCATGCCTGAAAGAGGGATTACACTATGGCGACTAAAAGTATAGAAGTAAACTAGACTACATCAGTAATGCTGCTGTAGGGTTATAACAAACATTGACATAAAAACAGCCTAAAGCAACAAAATGTTTTCTTTATATATGTGTGTGTATATAATGTTTTCTGTATATATGTATATAAAGACTGTCAGTTTTGATAACAAATCATTTAGAATTTTTTTTCAAAGAATTATTTTTCGCATTTGAATATTGTCTGTTGTTTTATACTGCTACAAACAGAATAAATATTAGCCTCAGAGCTACACCATGAATTCATATGCATATATCCTAGAACATGAACATTTTCATGTTCTTTTTTCCTAAGGGGGGAAAAAAAACCTCCAAAAAGAATGAGAGAGCAACTTTTAAAAGAAACTTTTTAATAATTCTGACTTGTTAATTTATTTACAGCTGGGTTGGTGGCTTTGTTAATTACACCGGCTGTAATGTGATGCTGTTGAGATTATGTAGTGCACTACACACCGATCAGCCGTAACCTTAAATCCACCAGCCTAATGTTGTGTAGGTCTTATATTTATAATATTGTGTAACCAAAATCGCTCTGATCTGTCGAGGCATGAACTCCACAAGACCTCTGAAGGTGTGCTGTGGTATCTGACCCCAAGCCTTTAAGTCCTGTATGTTGCGAGGTGGGACCTCTATGAATCGGACCAGCACATCCCACAGATGCTTGATCGGATTGAAATTTGGGGAATTTGGAGGTCAAGTCACCACCTTGAACTCTGTCATGTTCCTCAAACCATTCCTGAACAATTTCTGCAGTGTGGCAGGGTGCATTATCTCGCTGATTGAAGCCATTGCCATTAGGGAATACTGTTGCCATGAAGGGGTGGGTGTACTTGGTCTGCAGAAATGTTTAGGTAGGTGGTAGGTGTCAAAATAACATCCACATGAATGACAGGACCCAAAGTTTCCCAGCAGAACATTTCCCAGAGCATCACACTGCCTCCACCGGCTTGCATTTGGCCCTGGTCAAAGTCTTTGCACTTGCAAGAATTTTTCCTGCTTCCAAAACATTAACTTTGAGAACTGACTTTTCACTTGCTGCTCAATATATCCCACCCCTCGACAGTGTGATTGTTTCAAGATAATCAATGTTCTTCACTTCACCTGTCAGTGGTTTTAATGTTATGGCTGATCATTGTATGTTACAGGTAATGTAATATTTAGGTCACATTCTTGTACCAATAGACCTCTTTTATAGAGCAATTGATATAATTTAAATTTTGCCAAATAGTTTAGGAAATGAATCAACAGACTTGCATTCGGCAACTTGAAAGAAAAACTTGTAGCTAGCAAACCAGAACAACTAGTCACAAAGGAAGTACACTCAGTCAATGAAACTGCACGTGGGTGCTGCGATGCTGAACTTTTTTTTTATTGATCAGTTTTTCTAGATGTTTGTTTAACTTTTTAGCCCTTTGAGATGTAAGCTCTAGGTTCCGGGTTAATGTTTGATACCGTTGTATGTGTTCAGGTCCCATCATTACACTGGAATCACTGGGCAGTGCTGGAACTCAGTCCAAATTGTCGCGCCGGAACTGGCTGCGTCTCTTCAGACAACCAGCTGTGTGGTGAGAGGAGAACCTGCACAATGACAGAACTGAAGTGTGTGTGTGTGAGATTCTTGTTGAGGTTTGACTGTCAGCGAGATTCAGAGCACAGGGCCAAAGAAGGGTGTGCGTTTGAGCGAGAGAGAGAGAGCAAGATCTTTAGTCATGTGAAAGCTAAACAAAAGCTGTAATGACACAAATGGACCACTTTGTCTATTTACTTATCACTCTGAAGCAATAAAAATCCTGTTTGCAAAGTTTACATTAGCTATGCTAACATTCTCCTTCATTAGATACAGATGGTATTTACCCATATTGTGTTAAAAACCAGAGCTGGCTAAAATACAACAGAATGATATTTGTTTTTAAAATATGTGGAAATATTTGTATCAAATATGAGACATTTGGATATCACGATCTTGATATATGACTAAGTAAAAAAAGTAAGCACATTTCCTTATTTGCTGTAAAATCATGTTTCATGTTATCTCGGTGTAATTAATATGAAGGTACTTTACATTTCAGTGGAAGAGTTCGTAATTTAATTTTTTTTAATGATATGGTGACATTGTGAGTTTCTTACTCTTCTCTCTCTTTCTATCTCTTCCTCCACCTAACCCCTGCATGTGTGCGTTTGCTGTCTCTCAGTGCGGTCATTATTACACACCTGTGCGCTGCTAGCACCTTCTTCACCCTGTTGTCGTGGCTGCCGACTTTTTTCAAGGACACATTCCCTGATTCCAAGGTAAACCTTGCCCTGAGGGGAGGTACAGGTGCATCTTAGAAAATTAGAATTTCGAGGGAGAAGTAAAAAAATTTTCCCCGCAATTGAGAAAAAAAAAAAAGGAACTTTCATATATTCCAGATTCATTACACATAAAATTAAATATTTCAAGCCTTTTTTATGGCTTATAGCTTATAGAAATCACAAACCAGTATCTCAAAATATTAGAATAAATAATAAATTTTTTTATATATATAATTATACACGTGTATATACAGAAATGTTGTAACCCCCCCACATTGAACATCTTGGTAAATAATGTTTTTGTCATTCAGTTTTGAAATGCATGCAGAGGTACTAATGTACTCCTAGCAAAATTATGTAAATGACTAATTTGCTAACGCAAAAACCATGACCATAACATCATCATTTACGACAGGTTTCAATGATCGTGGCAAAGTTCCTGTTCCACTCGTTCTAACAGAACACAGTTAGCAATAGTTCTTGTACATTATTCTTGATTTTAGGATGATTAAGTTAAAGCTGTAAAAGTATGCTTCTTGACTGTGTATAATTATATGGAAGCATATGACTGTGAAATTTATTAATCGGATATAATCATCGAATCAACTCATTTAGTTTTTGTTGGCAAGTTTCCCTTTAACTTAAAGGGGAATAAAAGATGGAGATTTAGCAGGTGCTACGTAAGTGTTTTTTTTTTTTAAATATAAGATTCCAGCAGAGGGTGCTGTCACATCACTGCTTATAATTGAGCTCATACTAATGTTGCATGTTATTTGATTCAGAGAGTTGAAGCACGTGGAGTGTGTATTCTTAAGATTCAGCAGAAGCTAAGCTTCCCATCTCAGCTCAGTTTCCCTATGACTAGTTTAGTTTAAATGCTGCTCTGATCTCTCGGTCACATCGAGTCCCATTGATTTCTGCTTAGACTAAGACTTATACAAATGTGTGTGTCTGCAGGGTTGGATATTTAATGTGATCCCCTGGCTTGTGGCCATTCCCTCCTCGCTGTTCAGTGGCTGTCTCTCCGATCACCTCATCAGCCAGGGTATTTATCTGTACACTCTCATGCACATCGTTTTAGCCATATAAAGAGTAGACGATCAACATTGTCTCTCTGATTAATTCTCTCAGCGCTGTGCCAGTAACTTGTCTTATAATTAGCTCTACATATATAGCAGAATTGTCTAGCTGTTACTGAGACTTTTCGTTAATGTTAGGGTGTTGATTTTTACTGTGTCTTTTTACTGTTCTGTAAATGTCTCATAAACCTTTCTCAGTCTGTAGAATATAACTCTCTCTGACTTCTGTGCATACTGTTATAGGTTTTATTTATTTTTTTGTCCGGCACTTGTATCACACTGTTGTGTAATCTTGTGTACTGTTATGGGTTGCACCATGGTCCGGGAGAAACAACATATTTTTCCAATGTACAGTTGTGGTCATAAGTTTACATGCGACTTGCAGAATCTGCAAAATGTTACCAATTTTTGTTTTTTTAAATTTTAACATAAAAATTGCATTTTATTTTATGTTTAATACTGCACTGAATAAGCTATTTCACTTGTTTTTCAATTGTTTACATATATTCACACCATAGTAACCTGCATTCATACAAATGAAGTTCAAAAGTTTACATACGCTTGTGTGTAGTTACCTGGATGATCAATGACGATGGAAAAATCCTCCAGGTCCTGCACTATTTTTTTTTTTTTGCTTTTCAAGCATATTCTGCATATTTGACCCCTTTCCAACAGTGACTATATGATTTTGAGTAAGGACAATTGAGGGACTCGTACGCAACTTTTACAAAAGGTGCAAACGTGCACTGATGCTCTAGAAGGCATTAAGACCCTGGGGGGGGAATGTAAACTTTTTAACAGGATGATTGGTGTTAATTATTTTGTCTTCTGGGAAACATGTAAACACCTTATGTAGCTTCTGAAGGGTAGTACTAAATGGGGGTGGTGGTGAGATCTTTTAAACAAAATAACAATTTTGCAGATTCTGCAAGAGGATTGCCAATAAAAATCCACTTGATTTGAGTTTATCTCTGTTTTCTTGTAGGGTTTGACATTGCTTCAGTGAGAAAATTAATGCAGGTAGGTTTCACACGTTCTTGTGTATGAACTGGTTATGAAATAGTGTAGAGATTCTTTCCTAATATTTGTCTTTCTCTCTCTCTCTCTCTCTCTCTCTCTCTCTCTCTCTCTCTCTCTCAGTTCTTTTCCATGGGTGTATCCAGTGTGTTCACGCTATTATTGTGTGGCACCAGTACGTTCCCCATGGCTGTGGCCTTTGTGTCTGCTGCTATGGGCCTGACCACGTTCAGTCACAGGTAACAGTGCTGTTTGCGCTGTTAAAGTCGAATTCAGGGTTGAGTTAGGCGCTGATACTGTCATTGTTCACATCAGTTATACTCTCCGTTGCACCTGTGAGGTGGACTTAAGGTTCTCAGTTCTGTGCTATTTTGACCATTTTTCTTGTGCAATATCGACTTGAGTAAGGAGCAGTATTAAGTCCAGTGTCAGTTTCTTAATACAACCACAATATGTCACACTAAAATGTATGTTTAGGCTGTTAATACACAGCAAATACACTGAGACCAGTATTAAATGCATAAATATGACCTTAAGTAAATAGTATTGTCCACAACATTATTTACGAGGAGATATAGCATCCTAATCAGAGACCTTGCTTATCTTGGAGACAACTTTCTATGGATTAAAATAGATAGATAAACTTTAAGTGAGCTGTAACTGAAGCAGATGAGCGCTCAGTCTGCTTATGCTTTAAACATTTTCTTTACAGGAGAGTGCATCTATTAACCAAAACCTTCAAATCATTTGATTAATTGGAGAACTCTCACGCACACATTGTAGGCACAATGAACTGTTTGAGTTGAATACAACGCAAAATTGTTAATGTTAAATTAAACGAAATGTACTTGCCATCCTTTCATTCATAAAGCCTGTATTAGACGATTATAATTTTTATTTATTTATTTTTTAACATTTCCTCTTGCTTTTGTTACATCTGTCCCCTGATATTCCTTCATGCTTAAAGGCAAGTGTTTGTGTTTAAAGGTGCTATTAAAAACGTTCATGGACGTCTTTCAAGAAAAATCTGCCTCCGAGGCACAAACCACACGCAGTTGATTTGCACTTGCCCAGACAATTAAATTCATCAGCTGTATAACTCGACTCTGAATACAAATACCTTTTTTTCCCCACCTAAATAAGAGATGCCAGCTCTGACTATGTTCCATAGTGCCTATTAGAGGAGTATTTTAATATCTAAAGTATACATGCCTGAGTCTTCTTCTGTCTCTGCAGTGGCGTATCCGTTAATGTTCAGGACCTTGCCCCATCCTGTGCTGGTGCTCTGTTTGGTATGTGCTGTCCTCTTTCCTTCCGTCACACACTCTATGAACTTTATGTAATAGACAGCCGATATTAACAAGCATGTGCTATTGTAATATGTTTATTTATGTTTTCTAGGTGTGATGAACACGTGTGGTGCATTTTCTGGTAATCTTTCAGGCATTTGAAAAAATCTTTCATTTATACAGTTACGTTAAAAGGCTGTGCAAAAAATGGAAAGAAATATATCCAAATGTAAACCTTTTTGCAGTATAAATCATTTGGAAAAATACGATCAAAATGATTGGGGCACGGTGGCTCAGTGGTTAGCATGTTTGCCTCGCATCTCCAGGGTTGGGGATTCAAATTCGACCTGCGTGCGTGGGGTTTGCATGTTCTCCTCGTGCTTCAGGGGTTTCCTCCGGGATCCTCCCCCAGTCCAATGACGTGAGTTTTAGCTGATTGTCATTCCCAAATTGTCTGTAGCATGTGAATGGGTGTGCGATTGTGCCCTGCGATCGGTCGATACCTTGTCCAGGGTGTCTCCCGCCTTGTGCCCCAAGTTCCCTGAGTAGGGCTCTTTGCTCCCCCATGACATGTGTAGGATAAACGGTACAGAAAACGGCTGGATGGATGGAAGATTATTGAAGTTCTTTAAAAGTAAAAAGCATAAAAAATGTTTTAGGTGGAATTCCGCATGATTGGTCTATTTATATACACTTTGAGCCAACAAAGCAATCTATTGGCTATTAACTGTATAGTTTTATAGCTGTATATTTTGGGGAAGGTTTCAGGTGAACAGGATTAGTACTTTATAATAATTGTTCTGAAAAATATTATTTTAAAATATTTCTTCATTCAGAATGCCGTCAAAACCGATTTCAACATGTACAGTGGGGGAAATAAGTGTTGAACATTTTTTTTCAGTAAATATTTTTCCAATGAGGTTATTCACATGAAATTTTCACCAGACATCAATATTAACTCAAGAAATCTGTAAATATAAAGAATTCACAACATTAAAGTCCATAAATGAAGTTATGTGTAATAAAGTGGAATGACACAGGAAAAAAAGTATTGAACACGCTAAGAAAATGCAGTTCCCCAAGGCAAGTTAAGGCAAGGAACCAGCTGTAATCTGTAAGTAATTATATCTGTGCAAATTAATATCAGGTGGGTTAGTAAATTTATGGTTTATAAATAGGCTTTTCATTACCAAGGTGTCGCACAAGAAACATCCAAAATATACAGAAAAAATATGTTGATGCGTCCAATATTTATTTCCCCCGCTGTACGTGGCACTGAGCGTAATTAGTGCTTTATGTGTCTCAACAGGGGTGATCATGGTGTATTTCTCGGGTTATCTGATCGAGACCACCGGGTCGTGGGCATCGGTTTTCGCCCTCATCACCGTAGTGAACCTCTTGGGATTAGGAATGTTCCTGATGTATGCAGAGGCACGCAGGGTTGACATTGAAGCCATGAAGGGACGCTATCACAACATACACATCTGAACGAACAGAAAGGAAAACTGTTGTAATGGATGTGTTGTGCAGAATGAGACATTACAGAATTTTCAAGGACAGTCTGCACTATAATTTCCATACCTGCTGTCATGACTTCGGAGGGATCCGTGGCAGCATTGGCTTTACTGGTTTGGATTCCGCTACACCAGTATTTCAGTATTAGCTTTTCTTCCAAAGTGTCTTGCATTTAGGATGGGACAAGTTACTGAGAATATGAAGATTGTTGGCTATAGTAGTGTAGTTTATTATAAATTAAAGTAATCTAGTAAAAATGATCTAATGACTGCACATTTTTGTTGAGCTTGACATAACTCATGCGTCGTCATAATCATTGTGATCATTAATATTATTGTCCTTGGAGGTCCCCCCCCCCCCGCCCCATTGCTCTAGTTTACCATTTCACTCTAGTTTCATTCATTTAATTCAGTGGATGAAGCTGAAAGGCCAAATATTATCAAAGTTATTGAGAATGTTTTAGTTCATATAACATGATGAATATTGCATGATGTCCAGTCCCTAACCCATTCTCACATTTCATAACGCACATCTCATGCTTTCATACTTTTTGTTCTCTGATCAAGTTCTGTACCAAAGCCTTTACAAACTGCTTTTGATCTTTCCAGCAAAGTTGAGCACTTCTTGATAAGGTTTAATGTTTATGGGGAAAGAAGTAGCTCTCTAGCTTTACAGCACTGTGTGGATAGAGGGACAGTTCCAGTCGGACAAGAAGTGATGTTACAGTTAAACCCTAAAGTGACAAAGTGCACAGTATGTTTGCATGTTTTAAAGAGCATCCTTTAAGTTTACTGTTATTGTTGACCAAAAGAGTAAAGATAATTTATATTTTACAAGTATTTATTTGACACCATCATCCAAAGTGCTTTAAGTATAGGCAAAGTACAATCCAAGATCAGAGCTGAGCACTTGTCCCGTGAAGTGTCTTGGTCAAGGAGCCAACGGTGGAATCCTGGGAATTTAAACTCTCAAACTTTTGGCCGCAAGCATAGAGCCACCACTTCCCACTTTCATTGTTAAATGTGCATTTGTTTGTTGGTAGGAAAGTAAGTCTCCCCTGTATGGACAATATAGATTTGAAAAATCTTTATTGCAAGAACTGTGAATGTAATTTAGTATGTATATTTAATTTTTTATATATATATATATATATATATAAATAATATGATATCTGAAGTGTCAAAGGAATTGCTTCTATCTACATGTCTGATCATTTTAATTTAAAATATCAGACACAGTAACTGAAGTTCCTGACAATATGAAGGTGATTTCTTATCTACACCATTTTAAAATTGTACAATTCAATTGTTGTAGCTTGTTTATTATATACTTTATATTTAGGTAATGTGTGTGTGTGTGTGTGTGTGTATATATAATAAATATATATATATATATATATATATATATATATATATATATATATATATATATATATATATATATATATTTATTTATTTTACTGTTATATTTTTCCCCCCTCTTTTTCATTTTCAACCATGTCTGATCAAGGAAACTTTCCTGTGGAGCTTTAGTTACTGTATGTAACTGTTTTAGGATGAAATATCAAGTAGCTTGAAGCTGTTGATTTGTTCAGTTACTCAAGGCCTGTAGTGAGATTATGGCAGTGTTCTTCTTCTTCTTTTTTTTCTAGCATATGTTTGTCTTATGTGGGGGGAAAAACAACAGCAATTTTGCTTAGTTTCTTGGACAGAAAGCCTGACTGAATGATTTAAGGGGAGAGTTAATCTGATATGCTGAATCTTGCATCATGCTTATCTCACTAAACTGATTCCCGCCAAGAATTTTTTTTTTTCTCAATTGTATATTGCAGCTGAAAAGAAAAAAAAACAAACTAAAAAAACTTGACCTGCAGAAAGGATTCACAAAAGTAGTCTGTTATTGTTAATTTATTATACATAGTCCAGAAATATGTATGAATAATAATAATAATAATAATGTAGGCTATACATACAATTAGTTCAGCTGTTAGTTTCAAAAACCTACTTAAGGTGTAATTTACTGCCATATAATTTGTCATGTCTTGTACTGTGTTTTATAACTGCTCATGTTAAATGTTGCCATTATGATTGGAGTTCAAAATACTATTTTACCAGTCACCTGTAAAACACTGTACTTGTATTGTTTATCACACACGTTAAATTTGCAGTCATATTCTGTGAAAATATGAATCAGCATCATGTGGCCCATCATTAATATCGTTAACCTACATCACATGGCCATGTGTTTTGTAATAGAAAACAAAGAAATTATCTTAAAAAAAAAAACAAAAAAAAAATATGAGCATGAACGGACATGCAGGTCTCTCTCCCCCTCTCTGGATGTATGTTGTGGCACCATATGGCAGACTGCTGTGTGCCATGCTGGTGAGCTGGCAGCGGGTGTGTGTGCCACAGGCCAGGCGTCAGTCACCCCTCTCATGGGACCTGATCAGGTTAGTGAAGAGACAGATGGCCTTGCCCGTTACCGTAACGCTGGGCAGGGGGAGGTGAGATCAGCATCCCAGGGCGAAGTGGAGTGGGCAAACCTGTGTCATAACCCAAGAGGAGCAGCAGTGACTGGCACTATGACCAGATTCTGACCTATGTATGAATCTAGGGTATATTAACTATATCTTTGAACAGGGTAGTGGTAGCGCAGTGGTTAAGACATTGGTCAAAGGTCATGAGTTCAAATCCAATCAAGCTGCCACTTCTGGGTCCTTGATCAAGGCCCTTAACCCTCAACTGCTCAGTTCTGTGTGTGTGTGTGTGTGTGTGTATATATATATATACACACACACACACACACACAATAAAAAAAATAAAGGTAATGCCTGTGGTAAACCCATAAAAAACAAACAAACAAAAAAACCAACCTATTTTTCTTTAACGTTTCCTCTTATACCAGCTCCTGCATAGCACACAGGAATAATAATAATCATTCAAGAGCTGCATTGTGTGGAAGTTACAGTAGCAAGACCTAGCTAGTCATTTAACACAAAACCACTGATACCCTCTCTAAACCAAACCACGAAGCGTCTACTTAAACACATGCACATGCACCATCCACAGACTGAACATAACATCAATTGAAAGTGAAAGCCAATACACTACATGGCCAAAAGTTTGGGGACACCCGACCAATCACACCCATATTTGCTTTCTGAACACCTCATTATAGATTTAGCCTCCACTTTGCTGTTATAATAATCGCCACTCTTCTGGGATGGCTTCCTGCTAGATTTTGGTAGTGGGGACTTCCCGTTCAGCCACAAAAGCATTACTGAAGTCGGGTACTGATGTTGGGTGAGCAGGCCTGGGGTGCCGTCAGTGTTCTACAACACCAATTCCCAAAAAGTTAGGATGCTGTATAAAATGTAAAAATAATAATAAAAAAAAATTAAAAATGCAATGATTTGCAAATCTTATAAAGCCATATGTCATTCACAATAGAACATAGTAAGCATATCAAATGTTTAAACTGAGGAAATGTACCATTTTAAGGGGAAAAAAATTTCATTTTGAAAATGATGGCTGCAACACATCTCAGAAAAGACTGGAAAAGTAATTGTTACTAAAAAGAAACATCTGGAGGAACATTTTGCAACTAATTAGGTTAATTGGCAACAGGTCAATAACATGATTGGGTATGAAAAGAGTATCTTAGAGAGGCAGACTCTCAGAAGTAAAGATGGGATGGAATCTGGATGGGATCTGAGTCTTATGTTTTTCTAAAATCTATATATACCTTTCAGCATTGATACTACCTTCACAGATGTGTAATTCCATAGGCACTAATGTACCCCATACCATCAGAGATGCAGGCTTTTAAACTGAGCGGTGATAAAAAGCCACATGGTCCCTCTCCTCTTTTGTCCTCTTTAGTTTAGAGGACCCATGGTTTCCAAAAAGATTTCAAATTTCGATTCGTCTGACAACAGAACAGTTTTCCACTTTGCCTCAGTCCGTTTTAAATGAGCTTTGCCCAGAGAAGGTGGCAGCATTTCTGGATCATTTTCACATATGGCTTCTTTATTGCATGATAGTGCTTTAACCAGCATTTTTGGATGGCACAGAAAACTGTGATCACAGACAATGAGTTCTGGAGGTATTTCTGAGCCCATACAGTGATTTCCATTACAGAATCATGTCTGTTTTTAATGCTGTGCGGCCTGAGGGCCCAAAGATCACAGACATGCACAGAGATTTCTCCAGATTCTCTGAATCTTTTGATGATATTATGTACTGTATATGATGAGATATTCATAGTCTTTGCATTTTTACATTGAGGAACATTATTCTGAAATTGCACCACAAATTGTAGAAGCAATATCTTGCAGATAAGTGAACCTCTGCCCATCTTTACTTCTGAAAGACTCTGCCTCTCTAAGATACTCTTTTTATCCCTCTTTTTATTTAAAACCATCCCAGAAATTGGGGTTGCAAGTCATCCCAAAGGTGCAGCCCACTTGAGTTCTTACACATAAGCTTTGGCAAACCATGTCTTTTTAAATTTGCTTTGTGCACAGGGGCATTGTGATGCTTGGGCCCTTTAGTTTCACTAAAAGGGAAATCTTAATGCAACATTCATTAATGCAAATGCAAAGTCATTCTAGACAGTTGTGTGGCAACAGTTTTTGGGAAGGCCCACATAGGGTGTGATGATCAAGTGTCCACAGTGTCAGGTGACCATAGCGTATCACTTGGGGGAGCAGCATGGTGGCACAGTGGAGCACACTACCCCCTCACAGCTCCTGGGTTCAATCCTAAGCTTGGGTTACTTGGCTACGATAACTTGTCCTGAGGTATAAATGTTTGAATGTGCATATGTGTGTGTGTGTGTGTGTGTGTGTGTGGATGGTGCCCTGCAATGGAGTGAGTTTCCATTCAGGGTGTATTCCTGCTTTGTACCCAGTGTTCCCAGAATAAGCAGTGGGTCCATCACAACACTGACCAGGAAAAAGGGTTAGGGTTAGGTATGAAGTATGAATGATTGTTTCTTCTCTTCTAGATTGCCAGTTCCTAGCCTCAATTTGTAGGCCTTTACAGGTTTTTTTTATGTTTTACACCAGGTTATGTGTTTTGAAGGATTTGCTTATGAATTTACAGAACTTACAGTGATAATTTCCCTAGAGTTCTGGCCCTAGACATGGATTTGGACTACAAATCTCGCAAAAATCTAAATAAAGTCTTTCCCCACAGTCTCCCATGTCTTAGATCAGTTAAATGTTCCTTTACCTCTTGATCTTTTATTTATCTTTGATTATCATGAAAAGTAGGTAATTACTATAGAAGAGGTCAGTATGAAGAATATGCGTATGGAGAAATCAGTCTAAAAAGGAGATCCAGAAAATATTCACTTATACACCCACTCCAATCTCTTACGTAAGTTAAGAACAGGAGGCCAGTAATAAGATGAGAAACAACAAGCAGAAATCAGCAGAAGGTGTGAAAGTATACGAGAGGGACAGAATGTTGGAAAAATATAGCAAAGAAAGGTAGGTCTTCAGCTGCCCAGAGGGCAAACAAGCTGTTGTCCACCACAACCATGTGAAGTACCACACACTCTCACGTTCTCCTTGCCATCTTTGTCTTCTCACTATCACTATCGCTGTCTCTTTCTCTTGAGTTGATGTTAGAGGATTTTGCTGTGGAAAAGAACTTCCCCAGGCCTTCCTAGTCTGATGCTATTAACGTTCAAATGATTTGACAGACAGGCGACAATGTACAGACCTCTTGTGACACAGGTGTGTGTGTATAATAGAGAGAGAAGGAGAAAGAGAGAATTTAACAGCAGTTGAGACATATTATACTCAAAAACAATGACTACTATCATATGTAGACGAGACCAGAAGACAAATGAAGAATGATGCATAAACATTACTTTACCTGTCAAGACACAACAGAAACATATGATATTACGATTAAGGATTTGGTTTAAATGGTGCACTATGAGTGTTTGAATTCACATCTGGTGTGGACATGCTTGCTAATTCCGAGCCCTCAGACCAGCCCATACTTCTGTCACGCTCTTCATGCCAACACAAGTGATTTAATAAACAAACAAAGCCAGAGGGCTCGCTGAAGCACACTACAGTGCAGGTCAAATTTTTTTATTATTATTAAATGGATAACGTATTATGTGAATAATATATGATCATATGTGAATTCAAAGTAAATACATTTACATTCTCATAAACAATATGGGATGACGTAAAAAAATAAGCATGTGAAAAATGAAATCATGAAAAAAGAAATAACAAACGAGCATAAATAAACCATGTAAAAATACTCAGTGTAAAAATTACACGTGAAAATATTCGTGTAAAAATCACGTTAGAACTGAATTATGTATAGAAATCATGTGAAAGTTAATCATCTATGAAAATCATATTTGAAAATAAATTGTTAGTGTGTAAAAAATTACATGTGAAACCAACTCGGCTGGGGAAAAATACTACAATTGAATTGTAGTAAAAAAAAAACCCTCATAGAATTTGTAATGGTTTTAATGGTTATAATTAGAATTGCATTGGTTATAATGGAAATTGTAATGATCCTTGAAGGTCTCTACTGATAATTTGTGGCCTTCTATTGGTAGCAGGTTATGTCTAGTGAAAATCATTAAGGACTAATAATGGTAATAGTTTTAATGGTTTGTAATGGTATTTGTAGTGGAAACCGTCCGAATTTCTGTGATGGTTTCTCTGTATTTTTTTTAAATAAACGAATCATAGTCAAAATGTGTCAAACATAGCTTGTGTCTAAAACCCCCATTGTGTAGCCTATATTTCACATGTGAACCATGTGATTATCTGTGCAATTTACTTATCTTATCAATACTCAATCTTTAACTCGCACAGAACTAAACCATACTCTACTGTGCACTAATGGGGAATGTTGGTTAAATTTGTTGATTTAGAAGAAGTGTCTTGTTCCTCCAGCCCAAAAGATGTGACCGTTTGAGTATTCTGTGTATACGCATCTGGCTATGATGTGTCAAATATCCTTAAATAGCCTTAAATATTATTAAAGTGGTGGCAAAGCACTTAATTAGTCGGCCAGAAAACTGCCGGAGATACAGAACCCCCACTCGCTTTATTGGTTTCCGGTGAGACGGTGCAGTAAAGAGCCTGTCAGAGGAAAAGGAGTTGTGTGTGTGTGTGTGTGTGTGTGTGTGAGAGAGAGAGAGAGAAACAGCCCTGTTAATTACTAATTAACATCAAGCTAATGACAGTGTCATTGTGTCACCGGCGTCTCGGCGAACGTCCTCTCTGTGTATCTGGGCGCTCTCTTGCCGACTGAGCAGCATATTAATTAAACAATCCCATGCAACATTATGGGCCTGTTTGAAAGACTTCCTTACATATCATTTAACATTATATCCACAGTACAAGGAATTTAATACCACATATCTTGATACAAACATCATCAGTAAAACAAACCAGCACTAAGGCATTCATAACTTACTTGTGTCCTACATGTTGTTTTGTGACAAAAGCTATCATATATAGCCGGTTAACAATTCAGAAAGAATAAAAAAAATAGCTATTCATGAACTGACTAATGATTAATGTTGCATGATGGTCTTCCTTATTGTGATTGCAATAAACCGTAGACCTGAATGGCTGAAAAAGTCTCACCACTAGTGAGAAAAAAAAGTTACTGTTAAGGCAACTTTTTAGGATTTGCTCATCTTATCTTCTATTACAAGGTTGTCCAAAGTCCAGCCCCAGGGCCAAATGCAGCCGGTGGACAGATATTAATTGGCCTGCGGCTTCTCTCTTAGAATGTGTGACAGTTGGCCCGTTGGCCAACATGCTGCAATTTTTCCTTTCACCTGACAGTGCTAGCAGACTGAAGAGGCTTTTTATTCTGAGTACACATGCAAACCAATTCTTCAAACGTGTGTGCAAATGTGTGTACCTCGTATGTCTCTTATGTCAAGAGACATATTGCTGAATTGAATATCAAGATATTCAAAAATAAATCATAAGCACTGGGGAAAAAATATTCAGAGTATGAGAGGGCAGAGAAACTGAGGCAGCTGGAAGCCATCCTGGCAGAAGGAACTTTTCATCAGAACTTCCAACCACTAAGCACAGGAAAATTAGGGAATTCTTGGAAGAGTCTTTAAGTAGTGGACAAATGGAAAATGTTGTTTATCCTGGAAAAAAGTACAAATGTATGAATACTGTCCTGGATGTCACAGCTGTCAGGATACGCTGCTGCGGACATCCCACTAAAAATAAATTCACCATTAATATTTTGTTGACTGGCCCTTGGGTATTTTGATAAAGTCTAATCTGGCCCCTTTCAAAAAAGTTTGAACACCCCTGCGCTATCTTTACACCACATTTCATTTTGGTTTAAAACCCAAATGTAAATCTTCTCTCTGTGGGCCTGCTGATCACAAATTATTTGTTCTCTCCTGCTTTACACACACACACACACACACACACACACACACACACACACACACACACACACAGGGCCAGATATGTTGATTTCCATCAATTAAACTCAGTCAGCTGTTGGCCTCCTGCTAAGCATATGGCCAGTGTTAAAGATACAGTCCTGTGGCTCAGGCAGAGAAAGGGGCACCGTTTTAATGGACCCCTCTGGGACAGGACCTCACACCTGCGCACACAGTACACTAAACCGCTGTCAGCAGATATACACATTGTTGATATACAGTAACAAAACAGAAAACGCGAACTACTAAAACTTTATGCGAGTCATGGTTCAAAGTTACTTCATCCATTTGAGCTGCATATGAGAATGCTGCAGTGATCTTTTATTCTGTTGTTAATGCTCCTCATCCTTTTATGTCATCTTGTTCAGTGTGAGGTATTTCTCAAAACAAGCATGTGGAAATAAAGTCAAAAATGCTATAATTACATTCTTTTTAAATATAGAAAGGTCCACAAGTATTTGAACACTGACACCGTTTTCATCATTTTGCCCACTTACACCACCACAATGATGTGATTGAAGTGTAGAATTTCAGCTTTAATTTAAATAGTTTAACAAAAATATTGCATTCACTGTTTAAGAATTACATCCATTTTTTTGTGTCGCCCCATTATTACAGACTCAAACGTAATTGGACAAACAAACATTATAGTATATTTTTATACTATAATGTTTATAGTATAGTATATTATAGTATATTATACTGATTCTAGTATATTTAACTACTTTGATGCATATTCTTTGCAGTCAATGATTGCCTGAAGTTGGGAACCCATGGACATCATCAAATGCTGAGTTTCCTCCCTTGAGAGGCTCTGCCAGGCCTTTACCTTTACCGTCTTTGGTTGCTGCTTGTTTGTCAGTCTTTCTGCCTTCAGTTTTTGTCTTCAGTAAGTGAAAAGCATGCGCAATTGGGTTGAGGTCATTGGACATTTAAGTACACTTCATTTATTTGCCTTAAGAAGCTCTTGGGTTGTGTTTGTGGTATGTTTTGGGTCATTATCCATCTGTATTGTGAAGTGCTGTCCTATAAGTTTAGCAGTATTTGACTGAATCCGAGCAGAAAGTGTAGCTCTGTACGCTTCAGAATTCATCCTGCTACTATCTAGTCACATTATCAATAAACACCAATGACACACTTTGTGATATATGATATGCTTTGGATCATGAGCCCTTTATTTCCTTCTCCATTCTCTTCTTTTCCCATCATTCTGGTACAAGCTGATCAGAAATGGTCAGGCTTTTCTTTCTTCTTCTTTCTGGGTTTTCTGTTCCTGAGTGTTATCAGTGGTTTGCATCTTGAAGTAAACTGTCTGTATTTACATTTGTGAAGGCATCTCTTGATTGTAGACTTTGAAAACATTACACCTACCTCCTCCAGAGTGTTGATTGGCTAGGTGTTGTGAAGGGGTTTTTCTTCAACAAGGAAAGAATTCTGAATTCATCCATTTTAGTTGTCTTCTGTGGTCTTCCAGGCTGTTTGATGATGCTTAGCTTACCAGTGCATTCCTTCCTTTTAAGACTGTACCAAATTGTTGATTTGGCCACTCCTAAAGTTTCTGCTATCTCTCTGATAGGTCTGTTTTGTTTTTTCAGCATAATGATGGCCTCCTTCACTTGCATCAGCACCTTTTTGGACAGCATATTGTGAGTTCCCATGAACAGCTACCAAATGCAAATTCAGTGCTTGGAATCAACTCCAGACTGTTTATCTCCTCAATTTGTCATGAAATAACGAGGAAACAGGCCACACCTCTCCATGAAACTGCTTGTCAGTCAAATGTCCAATTATTTTTGAGCCTGTGAAAATGGAGGTACATTGTAAACACTGGCTGTAATTCCACAACAATGAATGCAATATTTTTGTTAAACCCCTTGAATTAAAGCTGAAAATTCACACTTCAATCACATCTTTACTGCTTCATTTCAAATCCATTGTGGTGGTGTACAGAGGCCACTGTCCAAGTACTTATGAACCTGAGTGAATATGAGCTAGCTAGCTAACAAACCTACCAAGCCACTGAAACCCCAACAGCATGTCACTAAGTTTGCTTTCATGAACACTATTTTTAAACTACTTTCATGATCACTACTTTTTTACTCAAGTGAATTATTAGTACAATACTGGGGTTTTGTACTCTTTCCCCAACTGCTGATAAACTGAAAAGGTGTTTGATAGTGTATCCAAACTTGAAGGATAATATTTTCCCCAATTATCAAATGGCAACATTAAAGTAATACAAATCTTTACAAATCAATACAGAACATCAGAATGGGGAAAAAGTGTGATTTCTGAGACTTTAACCATGGCATAGCTGTTGGTGCCAGATTGGCTCGTTTGAGAAACTGCTGATCTCCTGGGAATTTCACACTCTAGAGTTTACACACAAAAAAAAACATGCACAAAAAAACATCCTGTGTCCAGAAGGTCTGCAGGCTGAAACATCTTGTTGATGAGAGAGAGCAGAGGAGAATGACCACTGTTCTGAGTGAACAGGAAGTCTATAGTAACTCAAATCAGTTTTGCAACTACGGTGAGCAGAAAAGCATCTCAGCATGCACAAAACATCAAACCTAGAGGGATGGCTATAACAGCAGAAGAGCACATCAGGTTCCACTCCTGTCACAATAATCTGAGGCTATCATGTGCACACTCTCACTGAAACTGGACAGTTGAACACTGGAAAAAGACGAGGGAATTTTGTTTCTAATCTTCAACTGTCCAGTTATGAGTCTCTGCCCATGATGGTCTCAGATTCCTGTTCTTGGATGAAACAAGTGGAATCCGATGTTGTCTTCTGCTGTTGTAGCCTATCCCTCAAGGTTTGATGTTTTGTGTATGCTGAGATGCTTTTCTGCTCACTGTAGTTGTAAAAAAAAATTATTAGATTAGTTACTGTATCCTTCTTGGCAGATCAAGCCAATATAGCTATTTTCCTCTACCTCTCTTATCAACAAGGTGTTTCCACACACAGAACTGTCACTCACTCAGTGCTTTCCCTCTCTCGCAACATTCTGTGTAAACCCTAGAGACTGCTTTCTGTGAAAATCCCAGGAGATCAACAGTTTATGAAATACTCAAACCAGCCCTTCTGGCACAAACAACCATGGTTAAAGTCACAGAGATCACATTCCCCCCCATTCTGATGTTTGATGTAAACATTAACTGAAGATCTTGACTGTATCTGCATGGTTTTATGCATTGTGCTGCTGCTCCATGATTCGATAACTGCATAAATGTGCAAGTGTACAGGTTTCCCAATAAAGAGTATTTGCCTCAGTCAACTGCTAATGTTTATGCTTTTAGACTGAGGTGGGTTGACAGGGGTTATCGAGAAGAGATAATTAATATTTGGCAGTATCTTCCTCTTGATTATGGAGATTCATCCTATTAGGGGAACTCCTTTACTATAAGGTGCAAAAATAAGCATATTGTGACCTTAGAAGGATAGATTTCTCCTATTCATTCGTAACCCAGACAGAACCTTATAATCCTAAGGTTACTATATGCTTTCATAATGAATAATTAATACATTCATACACCTTCATACCTAGGGGCAATGTTGGTAGCCTGTTCAGCTAGTACCATGTTTTTGGGAGGTGGGAGGAAGCTAGAGAACCTGGAGGACAGCCATATGAACACTGGGAGAACATACAAACTCCATACAGACACTAACTGGGATTCCTGGAGCTGTGGGACAGCAATGTTATCCACTGTGCCACCATCTCATGTTACCTTACATTTATGAAAAACAACAACAACAACAACAAAAACCCTGTAGCATTACTATAATTGTTATACACCATGTTATTGTAAGTAAAACACTTGTAATGTTTTGTGTGAATCAACAGAATCTTGAAAGTTGTCATAGTCGGTTAGTCAGGAGGAATAGTCAAACTAAATTTTGTTTACAATGGTATCATTTGCCATAAATAATAGATATAGATTCCAAAATTGTAATAATAAAATGAGAACATCTAGAAATAGGGAAGTGATATGTTAGCTAATGATAATATTTAAGAAACCATAACAGATAACTTTTTATTTTTATACCAATCTCTGTGGGATTATAAACCTACAACAATATGAACAAGAGAACATGAGAACAACAAGAGGACAAGAAGAGAACCCATGTCACACCCTTCTTCATCTCCCTCCACTGGCTTCCTGTAACTGCCCATATCAAATTCAAGGCCTTGATGCTCATGTACAAGACCTTGTACAAGACCTTGTCTGGAACAGCACCCTCCTACCTCAACACTCCTGAAGGCTTATGTTCCCTTACGCAATCTGCGATCGATCAATGACCAACGCTTAGTAATGCCTACTCAGCGTGGCTCAAGGTCCCTTTACAGAACCTTCACATTAACTGTCCCTCAGTAGTGGAATGAACTTCCAACTTCAATCCGGACCGCAGAATCCGTCACTATCTTCATAAAACAGCTAAAGGCCCACCTCTTCCGTGAGCACGGAACTAACCCCTATAATAATAATAATAATAATATTATTATTAATAATAATAATAAACATAAACCTTAATCTGACTCTTACACCTCTACTAAGCGCACTTTACTTCTTCTAGAACTCAATTAATAGATCTTGTATAGTATCACCACTTGTATTGTTCTCCGCTTGATATATCGCTTTGGTTGTATTTCCTCATTTTAAGTGCGCTTGGATAAAAAGCGTCTCCTAAATAAATAAATGTAAATATAAATGTAAATATTAGAGTATATTGCAAAATATGCATTGCATTTAAATGTTACATAAAGGGAATCAGAACCAATTGTCTCTGCCAATAGCATGATATACAGGTGCATCTAAAAAATAAAAAAAAAAAGAATATATTTACATATATTCTAGATATATTCTAGATTCATTACACATAAAGTGAAATATTTCCAGCTTTTTTTAGTTTTAATTTGGATGATTAGGGCTTACAGCTCATGGAAATCAAAAGCCAGTATCCACAATATATTACAATAAAGAATTTGTAATACAGAAATGTCGACCTTCTGAAAAGTGTTTTAATTTATGCACTCAATATTTGGTCGGGGCTTTAATCCTTTTGCATGAATTACTGCATCAGTGTGGTGTGGTATGGAGGCAATCAGCCTGTGGCACTGCTGAGGTGTTCTGGAAGCCCAGGTTCCTTTGATAGCGGCCTTCAGCTCATCTGTATTGATTGGTCTGGTGTCTCTCATAGAGTCTCTATGGGGTTCAGGTCAGGCGAGTTGGCTGGCCAATCAAGCACAGTAATACCATGCTCAGCAAACCAGTTACTAGTAATTTTGGCACTGTGGGCATGTGCCAAGTCCTGCTGGAAAATGAAATCAGCATCTCCAAAAAGCTTGTCAGCAGATGGAAGCATGAAGTGATCTAAAATCTCCTGGTAGATGCTACATTGATTCTCGACTTGAGAAAATACCAGCAGATGACATTGCACCCCAAATCATCCCTGACTGTGGAAACTTCACACTGGACTACAACTTGGAATCTGTGCCTCTCCACTCTTCCTCCTTTCTCTGGGACCTTGATTTCCAAATGAAATGCAAAATTTACTTTCTTCTGAAAAGAGGACTTTGGACCACTGAGCAACGGTCCATTTCTTCTCCTCCTTACCCCAGGTAACACGCATATGAATAAATTAACATACTTTTCTGAAGGTCAACATTTCTGTATTATAAATTCTTTATTCTAATATTTTGAAATACTGGATCTTTGATTTCCATGAGCTGTAAGCCGTAATCATGTGTAATGAATCTGGAATATATGAAAGTTCCACTTTTTTAATTAAATATTAAACATATTGAGTGAATATTTCAATAGAGGGTCTCATAAAGCAATGACTTTAATACATAACACATCCATTCCAGTCACTTCAGTATAATCAGTGGGGGTTGGTACTTTTTTTTTTACTTGTTATACTATGTTTTATAAGACAGAAATTGTTGTTAATCCTTTAGAAAAAGGCACATAAATTCTCTTCATACCAGTTAGTTTGGAGTTAGAAGATCTGGTAGGTTAAGATCATCTTGCTGCATTAAAAAACAAACAAACAACAACCTGTTTACGGTTAACAGGGCTGCATATGATCACCTAATGATCAGTCTAATGAGATGTCTTTATTCACTCATTTTAATGGAATAGTAGTTTGTATAATTCATTAAAATGCTTAATGGAAAAGTGTTAATAGCGGCTCTCTGTAGTACAACTAAATTAATTATGTCTGAGGTGGAAATAAAAGCAGTTTATGGTACTTGGTGTATAGCTGCCGTCACAAAGACTGTTTGCAATAACAGTGTGAATCCCGAAAGACATACATTTTACATTCAGAAAAGAGCTTTCTTTTCTTTCTCCTCAACCACAAAAATTCAAAAATCTGTCCATCCATCTCTCTCACTGTCCCTCTCTCTCTCTCTCTCTCTCTCTTTCTCTCTCTCTCTATCGCTCTCTCGCTCTCAAAGTTTGGCTGTCAATCAGATCTACCCCTCGGGCTATGGGCACTGATTAAAAGGCCCTAGAGATAAGGAGACCTAAATTAGATTTCAACAAGGACATTGAATATTCATAACAGGAAAACATCTAAAGGTAAATGCTTTTTGATCTCTGCTCACAAATATCACTTGTGTTCGTTCTCAGGTCCTTTCGCATCAGTTCCAAGTGTCGCTGCACTGAATAAACCAGCCTGAAATTAACCACTGCTTATACCAAAGGGACCCAATAGAAAGGGCACCCGCTCTATGCATTCATTAATTAGTATTTAGAAGACATTGATCAGGTGAAAAAGAGGGTATGGGGAAATAAAGCTGACTAACATGCTACAGGCATCAGCACTGAGAATTATGTGAAAAAATTATGGAAAAATTATTTACAAAAAAAAAAAAAACATAAAAAAACTGTGAAGGCCTTGTTGGAATCCATATGTAAATGAGTTTCATTTCTGCTGCCAGCTTGTTTATTTCATTTCCACTGCTTTCCCCCTTTTTTATGGAAATGTCAGCTGAGGAGTGTCTACTAGCCACTTCTACTAATTATGTTGCTACTGTAGTCATAAACCTGAATGCCCATAAGAAAGCACCACATTAGTAAAATATGCCTCTATTTGCTGTCACATTCCACCGTGAGTATTTAATGTCATCCACTCAGAGGCAAAGCATAGAGTTCTGGTCCATGTACATACAGTGAGGGAAATAAGTATTGAACATGTCAACATTTTTTTCAGTAAATATATTTCCAATGAGGCTATTCACATGATATTTTCACCAGACTTTGGTATTAACTCAAGAAATCCAAACATTAATGGCCATAAATAAAGTCACGTGTAATAAATTTCATGTGAATAGCCTCATTGGAAATATATTTACTGAAAAAAATGTTGACGCGTCCAACACTTATTTCCCCCATTGTATGTACTTTGAAGACCACTTCATAGAAAATTGTGGTGATCCAATCTGTACTTTAATGACTGACCTTTCTTTTGAAATAAATAATTTAACAGTTGTTTTAAAGTCTATCAATAGAATTTGGACAATCAACTGTCTCACATACAGTAGTTAATCTCTTTGGTTGTGAATTAAACGTTCAACAGTTGGGCTCAAACAAAGTGAAAAGGTATGCATCCCTTTAGGTCAAAATGAATGAGACTAAAAAAAGTATAGCAAAAAGACATTTACGTGATCAAGGATTAAAGATGATCACAAAACATGTCAAATAATGTTTACGTTTTACTTGCTTATTCAGGAAAATTTCCTTCTATATTAGTGAAGTATTCCCATGCACTCATTTCCTTTCCAAGTACCAACAGCAAATTCATCACCTGATGAAAGGCCAAAAATATGTGGACACCTAGCCACCACGTCCATATGTAGGTCTTCTATTGTTGCCACAACTGTTCTCAACCATTGCCACAAAGCTGGACACATGCAATTGTCTAGAATGTCTTTGTATTCTGTAATCAATAAGATTTCTCTTCAGGGACCCAAACCGGTTCAAGCATGACAGTGCCCCTGTGCACAAAGTGAGGTCCTTGAAGACATGGTTTGACAAAGTTGGTGTGGAAGAACTCGAAGAGTGGCCTACACAGAGCCCTGACCTCAACAACACTGAGCACCTTCGGGAACAATTGCAAAGGCAACTGTGCGCCAGGCCTTATCACCTGACACCAGTGCCAAACCTGTATAATGCTGTTGTGGCTGAATGAGCTCAAATCCCCACAGCCACATTTCAAAATCTAATGGAAAATTTTCCCAGAAGAGTGAAGGCTGTTATAGCAGTAAAAGAGGTACTAACTCTATATTAATACCCATGGCTTTGGAAGGAATGAAAAACACATAGTGGTGTAATAGTCAGGTGTCAAGATTCTTTTGGCCTTATATCTTGCTGTGGCATTGAAGAAGCGGTTTAAAAGATGCTTATGATCTCAAATTCTTTGCTTATCGCTAATGCATCGTATTTCGTTATTGTTAAACTGCACTAAGAAAAGTGAGTGTTTGTGAGTCACTGTAATTTCCAATATTTAACTTATTGCTATTCTCACCACATTTGACTGTGCCTGTGACTGTAATCTGTTGTTTGTGGAGGCTTGTGGCAGCATGGATGCTGAGGGCACAGAGTCAGAATGATGAGCTGTTTGTTCTGCCAGGCACTGATGGAGCTTGTTGATGGATCTGATCAATGACCAAACTGTTTGGGACCAGCACATCTTCGACAAGCATGTACAAGGCCTTGCCCTGACTGCTTAATACTGGAAGCAACACGAGAAGACTGCTGCACAGGCTATGGGTATACTGCTGGGTGTTTATTACCTTCCTTTGATGCTATATTGTTACAACAGGGAGTAAAGTGAGCACCAGACATGGCTGTGGGGTCCTCTAGGAAGTTTTAGTGGAAAGAAAAGAAATGGGAAGAAGAAAGTTCTTCTGCTTAGCCCCATGGAAAGGGAAGTTAGAATGCACCGTAGAGGACACAGGGGTACACCTCAAAGAATAACTGACTATACTGACAGTGGAAGTGCCATTGCTAATAGAAAATGATGCGTTCAAGTCATGTCAGAAAGATCATATTTACGAGTTGAAAGCATATGAATGCCATCACAAAGTCGTAATTACAAGTGGGACACTATGGATTTTCTTTGAGTGCTGAGTTTCAGAGTTGGGGGCATGTCAGTACGAAACATGGGGGAATCAGTGGATGTGAGTTCTGTAGTTGACGGCAAATTTGTTGAAATTGAATGTTTACAAGTCTCGGATTTCAGTTATTATGTGTTTGCTTTATACAGAAAGTTACTGTCAGGCTTTTTTATTTACAATAAAACAAGCTAATTGCCTGCACAAAATACTCTAGCATTGTATAATTACGATATACTATGTAATGATAAAGTTGAGAGTGGCTTCATAAATTGATTAAAAGCATAAAAAATCTGTTGTTCTTCATTTTCTAGAACTAGAACAAAAAAACTTGTTATAAGAGGAGGTACACTGCCATCTTGCTCCAACCAAATTGACTTGAACGCACCTGATGTCATAATTACGTCTTACTAACTCGTAAACATGAACTTCCCAGGAGGGCTTGAATGCAAATGTGCTTGTGTAAATTGAATTTGAATGGGTTCTTTAAAAAAAAAAAAAATACAAAATGAGACAGAATCACTGTCATTCTGGATCAAAATGATCTATGTGCTTCGCATATCAGATGGAAGCGGTGAAAACAAATGGTTTGTGACCATTGATCTGAAAGATGCATATTACAAATGTAAATTGCACAGGTGAGATTTCCTCTTCCACAAATACAGTGACATATCAGTTCACAGCCCTTCCATTTGGATTAACTTTAGCACCCAGACTGTTATCATAGTTTGTGTGAACCCTTTAAAACCTATGCAAGTCTGTGTGTATTATCTTATCTGGATGATGGCTGCTGTGTGGATAACCCAACAGCAGGTGATGAGCCAAACAGAGCTCCTGATCTCACATGTGGAAGATTTGGGATTAAAAGTCAGCCATGAACCATTTGACTTCTATGCAGATTGTGCGAACCATTGGCATGAAGGAAGTCTCCTTGATTATGCATTCAGTCAGGAAATTGTGAGCAGCCACACACTGTCCATGTGCAGACTGGCTGGTATATTGGCAGCAGCAACTCCAGTATTAAACTCCAGTATTTTATATTATATATAATATATATGTTCTCAGCAAAAAAGAAACATCCTCCCACATTCAACTGCTTTTACTTCCAGCAAATGTCTTAACATGTGTAAATAATTGTATTAACATAAAAAGATTCAACAACTAAACACATTTCACAGACATTTGACGAACAGAAATGGAATAATGAGTCCCTGAACAAAGGGGGGGGGGGGATCAATATTAAAAGTAACTGTCAGTATGTGGTGTGGCCACCAGCTGCTTTAAGTACTACAGTGCATCTCGTCTTCATGGACTGCATCAGATTTGTCAGTTCTTGCTATGAGATGTTACTCCACTCTTCCACCAAGTTATTTGCAAGTTCTCAATCACGTCTGGGGGGACATGTGGTTACATGTGGTTTACCACTGCAAGGACAATCAGCTGTCAATCCTGTCTCCCTGTAGCATTGTTTTAGGTGTCTTACATTACAGACATTGCAGTTTATTGCTCTGGCCACATCTGCAGTCCTCATGCCTCCCTGCAGAATGTCTATGGCATGTTCACGCAGGTGAGCAGGAACCCTAGGCATCTTTCTTCTGGTGTTTTTCAGAGTCAGTAGAAAGGTCTCTTTAGTGTACTAGTGTACTTTTATAGGCTACTCACTTTGAGTCACAGTCATGGGACAGAGGGCTTTGAGCTTTACAGTTTCTTTGTAATAATCTTAAATATGTAATATGTATAAGCTGGATTTATCATACTATTAAATTCAAGAGAGAGAAAAAGAAAGGCTGCTGAAAGGATGATGCTTTAAAGTTGCTATAACATACATGATATGGCCAGAAATTTGTGGACACCTGACCATTACACCCATATGTACATGAACATCTCATTCCAGATTAAGTCCTTATTTTCTCTTATAACAACTTCCACACTTCTGGGAAGGATTTCCACTAAATTTGGAATGATTTTCTCATTCAGCCACAATAGCATTAATGAGGTTAGACACTAATGTTGGCTGAGGAGGCCTGGTGCACAGTCAGTGTTCCAGTTCATCCCAAAGCTGTTCAGTTTGGTTGAGGTCAGGGCTCTGTGCAGGCCACGTAACTTCTTCCACTCCTAACTTTGAAAACCATATCTTCTTGACCCTTGCTTTTTGCACAGGGGCACTGTCATGCTGGAACAGGTTTGGGCCGCTTAATTGCAGTGAAGGGAAATTGTAATGCTACAGCATACAAAGACATTCTATGCAATTGTGGCAACATTTCGGGCAAGGCCTACATATGTGTGTGATGATAAGGTGCCCATATACTTTTGTCCATATAGTGTAAGTGATAATAGGATCTAAATTATTTCAATGTAAATATAACATAACTATGGATAAATAGATTCTAAATAGATAACAATATGATGTAATTCTTTCATAAATATTAATAATAATAAAATAATGATTGGCAAATTGCTGTGGTATCAGGAATAAAACTTCAGGATATGCCAATAGAGGTAAATAATCTTCAGGGTGATAACAGTCCTTCACTTGGGCCACATTATACCACCCAGTTGATACATAGCTTAAATAGCTATTTACATATTACATTAGCGATTATTGTTATCCATTTTTAGGATTCTGTTGAGGTGAATTGTCAAATAGAACTTGAGTGGTTGGTGCTTTGACAATTTACTTACATTTTTAGAATATTTGTTATAATGTACAAAAAAAAAGAAAGTCAAAAGAAGAAATTCAAAAGCAATTATAAAATCTTTTTTGTCACATTATGATGTCACTAAAATAAACTTGAAATTACAGAATCAGGTAACTAATAGAAATGTTGGAGCTGTAGTCTTAATATCTAATATATCAGCATAGAGAAGTTGTATGATAGGATTACACTTGATTCTAAGTAATACTGAAATGGCACATATTCATAAGTCATTTTTCAAAAGAAAAAATATTTTCTTTCATATTTATAAAAAACACTAAATGGTCTCCTGATGGATCAGACAATTTGCTCTGACTAATTATGCAACCATAAATGTGTTATTGTCCTAAAAAGTTGATTTGATATAGAGCAATCAGTCATTTTCGGTCTTTTGTCAAATTTAGAATAGATACAATTAACCAAAACATCAGGTAAAACATTTAATAATAAATTGGTTATATTCCATAACATCATGCAAGATTATTGGATCTTTTAGTCTGCAAGTGTCACTGTTACTTTGAACGCATTTTTATTTGTGGTTTTTATACTTCCCCAATGATTTTGGCCTGTTGAAAGTTGTGCATTGATTAACGAGTAATCCGATCACTTTCATAGCACTTGATATACATTATTGCAGTAAACCATATAGAAACAGAAACTTTCAGAGCTTCTGGAACCTCGGAAACCGTATCCAGACATTCGTGCACACTGTCACAGGCTGTCAAGTAAATCTTTAAAGATAATATTTTATAGTCATTTAACCAAACTTTATATAAAAAATTTTTAAATAAATAAATAAATAAAATATAAATGACTACTCCTTTAATTGATGAATCTGTATGTAGGGCAGCAGACTGAACCATTTGTGCCTTTAAGTGGGAGATAAGCTCACAGAGGGAGCCAAATTTGTATGAATGAACAGCTCAATCTCTCAACCTTATCTTGCCAATGTGCATTAATGTAGGAGATGAATTACCTAGGGACTTGTAATTGGAAACCAAACACATTCTGAGGGTCCTCCTTGTGTTGAAAGCCTGGACCACTGGTCTGCCCACTCAACCTTGCATCTATTTAACCATCCTGTATGAAGCTAAGAAAAAAGGCTAAGCTGTGTTTCGGTGCATGTAAAACTAGTTGTGATTGTTATTGCTACACAGAACAAATCTGTATTTTTACACAGAATTATTATAATATAAATGCTTAAAAGTTAGGTGAGATGATGAATTGTGTGAGAGGGGAGAGGAGCATGATGTGACACACATTTCAGAAATATATCAAGCTTCATGCAACAAGACACCCGAAAACAAGGCTGCCACTCTCTGATGGAGTCAGTGAGAATCTGAATAATGGTACAACACTAAAAAGTACAACACTACTGGCGCCAGAACTTTCTGCACAGATACAGTGATTGAAAAGAGTCCATAAATGTTACTATAATAAAATATGAAATCATGCATGTTCTTTTTGTTTCATAAAATAATACATTAATATATAGATAACTAATTAATTCAACCAATTTCTAAGGCTTGGCAAGCTATACATGAAAACTGTTATTTTGTGTTTTCTCTTTTTCTATGCTCTCGTTCTTTCTTTCGTTCTCTCTCTCACTCTCTCTCTCTCTCTCATTCTTTCTCTATTTTCCACTCTCTCTCTCTTTAGCGCCAAATGATGGTCATTCGGTTGCCAGGCAATCTGCTCGAATTCGCACTTGCTTTTACCCCCAGATTTTCGCTATCTTCCATTCTATTTCTCTCTGTGCCTTCTCTTTTCTTTTAAGAGGACAGCTAGAAACACAGCAACACCTTCCGGTTATGTAGTCTGTGTACTGGGAAGCTGTAGTTTGACTGGCAGGCTGTGTATGTGTGAAGTGTGAAGAGTGTGTGTGTATCCAACCTGGAGGTATGGATGAACCCAACATAGGTCATTTAGACCAGTGAGGAAGGCAGAGCAGGGCTTGACCTACAACCTGTAGGAAATGTGGAACAAATAATTATAGAGTGTATTTGTGTGTACATGTAGAAATGCACTCATATAACTGACAAGTGTGTGTGTGCTTGCAGAGGTGATTGTGGAAGACATACCTGTCTCTCTGACAGCTGCCTCTCATGCCGCAGGGGTCCAGCATCCATGGTACCTCTCTCTCTCTCTCTCTCTCTGACTCTAAGTATGTGTGCACTGCTTCCCGTAAGATAATATACCCAGAGGTTGGTCTCTCACATGTTTTTTTAAACAAAACAAAGAAAGACGAGGTGTATCTAGCATTATATATTCACATGCACAGGATGAACAGACAACACTTCATTTTATAATAATAAAAAACCTGATAAATGTATAGGGTTAATATTATTACTAACATTTTGAAAAAAAAGGAAAAAGAAATAGTCCAATTAAATAATGAAACCTTTAATATTAAAAAGGAATTTGACATGCAATAGACTCTGGGCTTGGAATAAAACACTGTTAGACTCTGGGCTTGGAATAAAACACTGTGTACATCTGTCCATTTTTCTACTCATACATCCTGTTAATCCTCCTCGATCTACTTGTCTATTTTAATTAAATCACGTAAACCAGTGCTGCTGCTCTTACAGTAAATGTTCTGAGCTCGGTCTGTGGGTATTTATGTGTGTCTGATGCATGTGTAATCAAAAACTTGACATTGCAAGTCTTTGATTGACTGATGATGATCTGTAAAATGATGAACGTTAAAAGATTTGACATTTATTTAGTAACCTGGAAAAACCTAAACATTTACTACTATATACTGTATAGTGCTGAAAACTACAGATGAAAAACTACAACATGATCTTTGCAGGTAGATAGCATAGACAAGAAGTGTTAAAGTTAAAAGGCAAAATCTAGCATGTACATGGGGGAAATTATTATTATATATATATATATATATATATATATATATATATATATATATATATATATATATATATACATACATATATATATATTATATATACATACATATATATATATATAAATTATTGGACGCATCAAAAATTTTTATCAGTAAAAATATTTCCAATGAGGTTATTCAAATGAATTTTTCACCGGATATCATTATGAACTCAGGAAATCCATAAATATAAAGGATTCACAACATTAAAATCCATAAATAAAGTCATGTGTAATAAAGTGGAATGACACAGGAAAAAAGTATTGAACATGCTAAAAAAAAAGCAGTTCTCCAAGGCAAGGTAAGGTAAGGAACCAGCTGAAATCTGTAAGTAATTATATCTGTTCAAATTAATATCAGCTGGGTTAGTAAATTGATGGTCTATAAAAAGGTTATTCATTACCAAGGTGTCACACAAGAAACATCTCATGATGGGTGAAAGCAAAGAGCTCTCCCAAGACCTTCGCAACCATATTGTTGCAAAACATACTGATGGAATAATATACAGACATATTTCAAAACTTCTGAATCTTCCAGTAAGCACCATTTGGGCCATTATCCGCAAATGGAAGCAAGATTCCACTCGCAAGATTTCTGACCAGGGAGTCAGAAGAATAGTCAGAAGAGTAGCCCAAGAGCCAAGGACCACTCAGAAAGAGCTCCAGAAACACTTGGAGGCAGCAGGTAGCATTGTCACAGAGAAAACAATAGGCAATGCACTCCACTGCTCAGACTCACCCCACAAGTCTCCATTACTAAAGAAAAGCCATGTCAAAGCTCATTTAAAGTTTGATACAACTAATTTGGACAAGCCTATGAAATACTGGGAGAGTGTAGTCTGGTCAGACAAGAATGAAATTTAACTTGTTGGCTGTCATACTACACACCATGTTTGGAGAAAACATGGCACTGCACATCACCTTTAAAACACTGTACCAACAGTGATGTTTGGAGGTGGACACATCATGATGTGGTACTGTTTTTCATCACATGGTACTGATAAATTAAAGATAAATTACTTGTAGCCATATGGCAACACCATGCAGTAAAGGATTAAATATTGCTTGAAATTAGACTAAAAATAAGGCATATGTGGTAAAATCTGTCTGGTGCTATTTGTTGTTCTCATGGGATTCCTGTTAAGTGTGAGGCAACTATTTTGCTAACACAATAGTGTAACCATATATGAGAATGCTGAACTGTACGTAAAAAAACAAACAAAAAAAAAACAAACATACAATAAGGTGTTTCTCAAATGGCACAGACTACATATAGCACTACTGGTGCAATTAAACACAAAGGCTTTTTAATAACAATGTTGTAGGTGGGATATAGGACCATACGATGAATATGTGAAGGCAGCATTACACTGGCCAAGTGTATTCATGTTACCCTAAGTAACTGTATAAGAAATTAAATATATGTGTGGGTGAGAAGCTGTGCTCGGTGTGTGTGTGTGTGTGTGTGTGTGTGTGTTCAGCCTGCAGGTTAAATGTAATATCCGTTGTCTCTTAGTACCATAGTAGAGCACGAAATAAATTCAAATAGAGAAGAAAAATTACATGAGAGGAAAATTGGACAATATCGGTAAGACATGGAGAGGTCAACAATACAAGCACAAATGTCAATGGCTGGTTACCCCAACAGGAATTAAATAAGGTGACCATAACTGCTAATTTTATAACAATTAGCTCTGGTCCACTAAGTTGATCCACTAAGTCGAGCGGCGTTCAAAGAGTACTTATATTTCTTATAAACGCATTGGGATGTATGACACCGCTTTTCTGAGTTTGCCACATAAAATTCCACTTAGTTAGAAAGTGGTACTATAGTAGTGTTAGCAAGATCATCAGCAGACCTGGCAAATTATATTTCAGGAATATAACTTTTTTTTAAAAATATGGAATCTCGTCAATTGAAGATGAAAAGGAAGAAGGGACACCAAATTTAAGCACCTTTACCAGGAATGTACAAATCAGTGTGGGCTATCTAGCCTGCTAGCTGATGTGCTTTAAAGTGAGTGTAGCTTCTTCAGGATCTATTTCCGTCAGCAGTACAAAAATAAACAGAACATTTGGCCAACATGTTGTGTCTGAGATGTCAGTTACTTGATGTTAATTTCTTGTTTATAAAACTGTTGTATAAAAGCAATGTTGCACTCAAAATCCTGCAGTTATGCTGAATATCGGCACGGCTGTGATCACATACGGTACTTGGCCTGCGGGCTCGTGTCTGCAGCAAATTGCAGCCATGCCGATATTTGGTATTACTATACTCTAGCTTGTGCGATATAACTTAATGAGAATGCCACTAATTTATAGAGAGGACTTTTATAGATTTATAGAGAAGACTTTACATCTACTGCACAAATTGCTTAGGCGCAACTAAGACCAGTCTTAGCTGTGTGTGCTTTAACATACATTACACTATATGGCCAAAAGTAAGTTGACACCTGACCATCAAATCCATACATGAGCCTTCCCCACACTGTTGCCAAGTTGGAAGCATATCATTGTATAGAACGCCATTGTATGCTATAGCATTAATATTTCACTTTACTGGAATTAGGAGCACCCAAAGCTGTACCAGCATGACAATCCTCCTGTCCACAAAGCTAGACTATTGAGACATCGGGTGCCAAGGTTGGTGTGGAAGAACTCAAGTGGCCTGCACAGAGCCCTGACCTAAACCTCACTCAACACCTTTGGGTTGAACTGGAACGTGAACTGTTTTACCAGGCCTCCTCACCCAACACCAGTGCCTGACCTCACTAATGCTCTTGTGGCTGAAAAAGCACTCATCCCGACAGCCACGCTCCAAAATCTAGTGGAAAGCCATCTCAAAAAGTGGAGGCTGTTATAACAGCAAAACGGGGCTCTAACTCTTGAATGGGATGTTCAACAAGCACATATGGGTGTGATGGATTCCCTTCAAATGCTATTGAAGTTAGATACATGTATACTAATATGTAACTTTAGAGATGGTCCCTTCAATTGTGCATATCTGCGAATATCGAACATCCACTCTCAAGCCAACTTTATGCCAGCGCAAGGTTCATCTTCTCTTGTGGCTTGTCAGAACAATCCCACCACTAGGGGGCCAACCCAGAGTAACATGTTACAATAATATCTGCAGTCCATTGCTCTTCTTATGAGAACAGGACTTGAAGACTTGAATTTTAAGACCTGAATTTTTGCAGCCTGAATTTGTGAGGTTGAAAAATAATGTGTTCAAATATTACCTGACGAATAATAAAGATGTTTTTTTTAACAACTGAATATTCTGGAACCGTATTTTAGGAACATGAATGTGTGCAGTGAATTTTGGATGCTGGAATTTTGCTTTCAATCAAAATATACAAACCCAATGAACTGCAGAGGAAACTAATTCACGCATTGATATTGGTGTGTTTTGGTTTTTATTTTTATTTTATTTGTGTCAAACTGCTGGGCAGAAAAAAATTAATATTATTATTGTGATATGTTTTTAGTAAATTTATATAATTCAGCATGCCATTTTGCCTTGAGTACATTTGGCACTAATTTCTTATCATAAACAAGGGACTCATGAACAACTTTCATAAAACATAAAAACAGGTGTTGATCATCCAGGTAACGACACACATTTTTATGAATCAAGCATATGTAAACTGGTTAATTTGTGTAAATTCAGCTATTATTTTGTCTTGTGGACTATATGTAAACAAAATCCATTTTTATGATCACTTTTTAATTTTTTTTTTAGCAGATTCTGCCAGGCATATGTAAACTTATGACCTCAACTGTATGTTGCACCCCTACTTCTGATTAAGAACTACTAGCCAATTCTAATACAGGAGGCAGGACTATCATAGGGGAAGAGGTGAAATTTGTTGGAATAATAGTGTTCTTCAAGTTTACTGATGGATTGCAGGTCCAAGTTTTTGGATGTATACATCTATCTACAGATGTCCTGCATGACTGTGCATCTGTTTATTGTGATATCATCTTTGAAGCATTTGCCAAGCAAGCTTTGCTCCCTCTCCTGTCTAAAATCCTGGGTATACCACTGATTAAACAAGCTTATTCTTATCATAGAAATTATTTAGAATTTGACATTTTCCTTGTCTTTGGAAAAATTTGGTTTATGACAAGTTGCATAGTGCTTGCATACAACCCTAGAAAGCTATTACAAACTCATCTTATTACCTAGCATTTGTGACACCTGTTGTGTAACTGGATGCGGATACACAAAAGGTACACAGACAAGCTTGTGTAGCAGGGGGGTAGACACACATAAATGCCAGTCTACAACATCTGCAGACAAATCTGACGCTTCAGGAGAGAATTAGCTTCGGCTGCTGAAGCAAAGCTGGTCAGTCTGAACTGCAACATACATCCACATCCAAAGACCCACACATCCACATGCATCAAACACACACACACACACACACACACAAATCCAGTCCCTCCTGTGACGACTCCTCGTCATAGCCCAAAAGACAACTCCAAACACTTCAGCTCAACAATATTCTCCCAGCTCTGTCTCTCTCACACATCACACACAGAGAATCGCACACACGCATCATGCATGCTTTTCTCTCACGTTTTTTTTTTGTTCCCTCCTAGTTGCATGGTGAGGCCAGATGTCCAGGTTGACATAGCGCTTAAGGCGTTTGACTTGATAAAAAAAGCGGCAGGGCCGTGGGTAAAGGGGGATTAAAACAGGGCCCGAGGCGCTGCTGCTAGATTGAAAACATCCTGGCCTGCTTTGTATGGAGATTTGCATACATCGGCCCTGTGCAGCGCCGGCCCATCTGCTGGAGTGCATTGTCCCCAAACAACAAAGTGTGTTTAAATATTTCACATCTCCATCTACAGGGAGGGAGCGAGGCACACAGAGTGAGCAAGGGGAAGAGAAGAAAGAGAGGATGATTTGGCAGGTCTTTGAATGTGAATAGATCCCAAATGTGCATCAGTGCCTGAGTAAACACAACTCTTCACAGGCCAGGGTGAGGGAGAGCTCCGGATTTTTGTGTTTTTGCTTCGATATGAGGAGAGATGAATGACAGAAACAGGTAGTGGGAATGAAAAGCGTTTTTAACATACGTATAGTACATTGCACATTAGAAAGAACAGGCTTACTGGAGATGGCCAGATTTTTAAAAAATGTATAAACCTTTACCAAGCTGTCTGATATTTAAGTAAACACTATATAAATAAACACATACAGTATTAAAAGATGCTGCAAGTCAAGTATCTTTTATTTATACATGTACTGCAGAAGGTAATTATAAGGTGAACTAGAATAAACAAAGAATTAAAAACAATTAAAAAAAATATTTTTTTCTGTTTTGCTATGCAATTATCCATCCATCCATCCAATTATATTTATTTATAATTACGCACATATTGTCAAGTATTATTTTCTATCCATTGCTTTCAATAAACACATACTGGTACTTTGGTACAATAAATAAAATTAATATGACCTTCATCTACTATCCTGAAAAAAACTAAAAACCAAATATGATCACTACAGTTATAGCACTATCCTCCTTATCTTTATATCAGCAGTGCAAATAGAGCACCAATACACACGTTGTATATTTTAAGTGGCCTCCGTGTACAGAAACATAAAATCTGTTTTACAAACTGTATCAAGATTCACTGCATTGGCATTAAGGAGCTGATATTAATTCATCCCAAAGCCCAAGTCTCTCTTTATAGTATTAATTTCCTAACTCCAACTGGATATGACATTAAAGCCATTGTAAAACAAGATAATTACTGCAGTGTACTCATCAGTAGCCCATGAGCTAAAGACATAAAACTTAGCAGATAGAGATAGAGAGAACGTACTGTAAGAGGACGAGGTGGAGGAGGAGGAGGAGAGAAGGATATTAAAAATGGTATGAAACATGATCTGATGACAGCCTGTGTGTAATCGAAAGTGACCTTGTCTTGTCGGTGGTAATAGCAAGGCGAGTGATGGTAGAACGAGTGTACCTCTTTCCTCTAATGAGCATTTGCCTGCTAAACTCAACCTCCAGGGCAGGACTGCCTGTTAGGGCAATTCAAAAAGTCACCAGTGTTTTCACAGCTTAGCTCTAACATGGTACTCAATTCAAGCTCAACGAATAAAGTAATTTTCTGCGAATATTTTGCAGATATTCTCCAACAGCAGCTCTGTTTAAGGTACAAGTCAGTGATGGACGAGTGGGCCGACGTCCTGGCACCATCCCCAATGCCAATCTCACACCAAATGCGCGCACACACGTACAGCGGAGATGGACGTTGGAAAAGTGTGGACTGCACGGGGGAGGATTTTTGGAACACAAAGCCTGGTCAAGCTGTCTGTTCAATAAGACGTCCAAGAACACAGAAATACAGAGAAAATTCCTAACTGCCATCATGACAGGCCATCAGGAGCTACACGATTCAGCAGAGGAAATGCACTTTTTGGGTGCTTTTTTATATATATGTAATTAGAAGAGAAGTGTGTACTTTGTTGACAAGATGAGTGCATTTGTTGTAACACAAAGCCAACGAGTGATTCCAGAATTAAGATACACATTAACCTCTGGTAACCTGGATTAACTGCAACAGAGGACCATTATTTAAAAGCCATTACATGTTTTTATTGAGGGTGGAAATAGAGAGAGAGAGAGAGAGAGAGAGAGAGAGAGAGAAGTGTAATGAATCTGTGTTACGCTGACTAAGTGACTTGGACTCTGGCTGTCCGAAATATCTAAGAGGCAACACAATCAGACTAATGGTGTCCATTAGTTAACCGTCCAAATGTTCAGCCTTTGACTTTAAGATTAAAAAATAAATAAATATGGTGCACCGAGCAGAGTAATTAAACCAATCCCCTTAAATCACTGCACATTTGAGTGTATTTAACATCTCTCCTGTTAAATGTCACTTTGCTGATTAAATCATCTAGGACACTAAGTTGGCGTTCGGTGTGTTTATGTGTGTGAGTGCATACATTTGGCTGTACGCCCCCTAATAATTTTGTCCCTGTTTTATGATTCACAATAATGTACACAAGCGTAGGCGACTCTACAGGCAACACATACACCCCCACCACACACACACACACACACACACACACAGTCAGTCTGAGCAGGACACTAGAGGCTGTCAGTAGGAGGCCTGAGCTGATGGACATTCTGGTTATGCAATGCAGTGATCGCAGCCATGAGAGACAGGTGGCCCACCACACTGTGTGTAGGTGTGCGTGAGAGAGTGGGGGGTGACAGAAAGAGAGAAAGATAGAGAGACAGTGGGTAGAAAGATAAGTAGGATGGACTGACCATGTAAAGAAAAGTATGACTATGATAGTGTCCTCAGTAGATACAGACATATGGGTAATTAAACATCATTAAACTCAGCCTTGATCGTGACATCTGCACAAATGTTCATCTGTAAAATTGCTACAGCGCAGTCATTTATAACAGATTGAAAATTGTGGCTGTCTTCTGAGTGTCCACCTCATAGTAGTAAGGTCATTAATATCAGACTGCAGGGACATTCGCTTTTTAAAGTCCCTATGAAATGACTTGAGAGATATGCTGATTCATGACCTAGGGAGCTGATTGAGATGCACCCTTAATTCCTTTTGAAACATGAAGTCAGTGTGACAGCATGTTATAGTGCTTGACTGATTATACTAAAGCCAATAGTGTTCGAAATGTACTGCAAGCATGCAAATCTAACCAAATTGCCAGTAGCTTAGTGAACTAGATACATATAGAGAACATTGAAGAGTTTAGCAAGAGCCTTCTTTTTTCCAAGAAATTCTGACCACCACCGTAGTCTGAGGCAGCAACAGATTCCAGCAGTGAACAGTCCCAAACTGGTAAAACACTCCTCTGAGAAGTTCTAGTCACTTATCTGCCAACTCACACAAATTCCACCCAATTCGCAATATATGATCTCCAGCCATTCATTCTCAGTCAAGAGATGGCGACTAGTGTACAAGGAGACACATGTCCAAAAATGCACTGCGAACAAGTAAAAGATTGTTAGCAGCAAATATGGCAGTGGAGTCTCAGTGGTTAAAGGCTCTGTGTTGCTGATCAGAAGGTCGTGAGTTCAAGCCCCTTCACTGCCAAGCTACCACTGTTGGGTCCTTGGGCAAGGCCCTTAACCCTCACTTGCTCAGTTGTATAAATGAGACAAATGTAAATGTAAATATGGTTTGGGTGCATCTCAATCAACTCCCTAAGTCGTGAATCAGTATATCATGAACACGAGCTCAGTTACTCCTAAGGACACTGTCTAACTACACCTTGGGATACTGATGACTCAATTTCCGGCGATTCTGACCACATACTTCTGTTGTAAAATGTCACTACTGGCATTTATCAACAACAGAGGGAGGGCATTCAATAAAAATGGTGATAAAATAAGTGTTAAGTTCTTGTCTGATACTAATCAGAACAAAAATTTGGACTGCAGTGAATGATTCCACCTCGTCTGGGCCCAGGAAGAAGTCACACTGACATCATGTTCAGATAGTTTAATGCTCACAAAGCACAGCATATATACCCATTTTATTGATATATTGATAAAGAATGATAAATGTCGATTGGAACAGGTCACAGATACTAAAACACCTATTCTACCAGATTATAAGAAAAAGTGCCGAGAGAGAAGGAGGACAAAGGTCGCACGCAATTAGGTGCTCGCAAAACAACACATTTCAAGAACAGGAAACCATTCTATCTGTCCAGAAACCTTGTGACACCGACTAGAAGCCTTCAGAAGTGAGACATAGAGCTCATGCTATAAAAATGTTTCAGTACAGAAAATTACTACATGCACCATGTTTTAAATTTTCCATCTTTCCAAATTTTCCCACATGACGTGAATGCAGCATATCTCTGTTCTTGGCTACATGCTGCTTGCTAGGCTTTGTTAGCAGACCAAGTTAGAGTTGCAACTGCCCTGTCTCTTAGTTTGACCCCTGTGTCTGTGGTTGACAGGTCTCAGGAAATTTTAAATACAAAGTAGATATCAAAAACTGCACAAAATTACTCTAACCTAGCCCAAAGATTTTGGGAAATAAAAAGATGAGATGCACTTCCTCCACATGTGTGGGAAACAAATTCACTGAAGTGCGCAGAGATTTTTTGTAATATACCTTTTTTTTTAAAAATCACTTTACAACCATTGTACACTCCATAATTCCCCTTAACCCTCTTGCAATCTTTGCAATACATCTTACAACAGAAATAGTTCTGTACATCATAAATTATGTCTTTACTTCACTTTCCCTTTATTTACCTTAGCCAGTGTTTTTGGAAATTGAATAGATTAAATTTTGACTTGCTTAAAAACAACATCTAGGTAGCCGAAGAATATTTTTACACTAGCCCCAAAAAATGCCACCCACATTGTTGTTCCAATTTGAGGTTTAAAAAAGCAAACCCTGGCAACTCTGTCTGATTATATTTAACAACAAGGCCTCATACAAACACACACTGTCCAACTGTTTAATAGGGTAATGCTGGCTTATAGTACTTCCTGTAACCCGACTGCAAACATGCCTTATGCATTAGCCACTAGTTTAGACTTTGTGGGACGTGAATCTGGCACTGTTGTTTCCATGATTAAGAGATGAGAAACAGCCTCATATATCTGACATTAACAGCAAGGGGGAGGTGGAAGGACAGAAATTGAATATTCCAGATTTGTTTATGCTCTGACTCAAAAACAGTGCATCCAGATAAAGACTTTGAATGTTTGCACTGCTTTGGTAATGTTCTTTTTCTTAGTCCATGGATATTAGTGTGAATAGACGTTATTATCATGAGGTGTGACCAGCAGTAATGCGTTTACACCTTGCGGCCACACTTGAAGTTTAAAGTGTAAAGAAGACAAGAAGCAACTAACTGTAATGCAGTAAATGTACTGTAATACATTACCAAGTGTTAACCGGAACAAATTTAAACATTTACCATGAGGACAGAAGAGAAAATTGATGAATAGTGGCTGGTCAGCAGTGAGACAATACTGCCAGGTTTCAAACTGGATAGCAACGATATGTTGACGAGCAAGGTCCTACGCTGGCAGAAGTTGGATGCATCAAACAACTTTAATACACACAATTACCGCAAAGAACTCCAAAACATATACTTAGGTTTTAAGTCTAGAAACGCCTCCATATACTGGACATTGGTGTTCCTTTGTTGTTTTTCCTGTTTACAAGTATCCTAACTTAAAACTCACTGATTAATGTTTTTTGGCTTTCCATTTTCCCCCCTAAATCTGCTGCCAGTTCCTTTCTTGTCGTTGACATTATCGTACCACCTTCATACAGCTATGCAGCTAGTCATGCGACTGTGATCTCTGACTTTTCCAAGACAGGGCATACAAACTTATATATACAAGTGTTCACACACTCAGACACATACTGTATATCAAGCAAACACACATATACACATATACACACATCCATGTGCACACTCACATTTATGAACAAACCTAGAAATCAAACATGAATATGAACGAGCACACGCAGACACAAGACATGCACTCCTGTATTTGACTGTTCCCACAGGCAGGCAATGTGAAATATGAGCGGTAAACATTTGTATGGACAGATGTGGATTAATGTTCATCTTTCCCTCATGTAGGAGATTAAAGCTGATTTAGTGCTAACAGGGTTTAGGCTTCTATGATTACACACACAGACAGGAGGGAGGAGGGCTTGACTAGAAAACTGGTGGAAAGGTAAGTTGGAAAGAACAAATGGATCTGGAATATACCATTTGTGTGGTAAAATGAGATTATACAACAGAAAGGCTGTATAGAATTCAGGTCCATGAGTGGACCATTCTGTGGCAGACAAGGGGTGGGGGGCATTAGTGGTGTAAGAGTGTCCATGTCTGAGTGTGTGTGCGCATTTGTGCATGTGTGTGCTTCTGTTTAAGGGGGTGTGATAGTGCTACAGGAGCTTGGCTGCATTTGCAGTTGATAACGAACATTTAATGCAAGTCTGGAAAATTGAATACGGTCACCATCTGCTCTGTGCCCGACTGCTTTCTGAGGACGAATCTACAGCCAAGCAGGGAAGAGAGAGAGAGAGAGAGAGAGAGATTCATCATAATCTTGGGATCATCACAGCCAGCTCCGATAGCCTTATTTTTCCTTGGAACTAATTTGGCCATCCTTAACAATTAATTTAACAAACAAGCCCTTTTGTTTTTTTTTATTTTCCTTCAATGAAAAAAATACAATATAAGCAATAAGATTCATAAAACATCCATGAAATAAGTAAATTACCTAATCTTTCAAAATGCAAATTCAGATCCCCCCTCCCCCATACAATGTAAAGCGATGAGTGCCTAGAAAAGAGATATATAAATCTAATGAATTATTATTATTATTATTATTATTATTATTATTATTATTATTACAGTTCCCCGTCTGCATGAATGATCTGTTGCAGAGGAGGTTTGATGAGTTACTTTCACACATACATTGCTTAAAAACGTCAGGCACAATATATAGATCAGATAAGAAGTAATTCAAGGAAAGACAATGTGATGAACTTGATACCTTGATCTGTTTCTGTGTGTGTGTGCATGTGTGTGTTTGTGTGTGTGTGTGTGTGTGTGTGTGTGTGTGTGTGTGTGTGAGAGAGAGAGAGAGAGAGAGAGAGAAGCTGATACCTTGATCTCCACACATTTTGCACCTCTCCAAGTTCTCAGCAACACCCAAATAAATCACGCATATCACTTCCAACTAATGAGAAGCCACTTTGGCAGCAAGTTTTTCTCAGTTTCCACCCATGTCCATAAAATCTGCATCTCTTCCTTAAAAGACTTTTACATTTTTAAAACACCCCAGTTAAAATAGCAGTGTTTGTGACGTAACAAAATAATGTCAAGATACATCATTTCAGATCTTTTCCCACCTTTAATGGGATTTAGCAACCAACAAAATTCAACTCAAAAACCAACATAAATGTTTTCTGGGGAAAAATGGAAAAACGTTTTGCTTGTAATACAGCACTCTATGTTTTTGGGTAATAGTCTACCAATTTAGCACATCTTGATTTAATCATTTTATTCCATTCTTCCTTGCATAAATGCTCCCCATCTACTAAATTGCGAAGGGATCTCCGGTAAACAGCCCTCTTCAAACCATTCCACAAGTTATTTTAGATCTAGGGCCTGACTGGGCCATTCCAAAACAATGATATTTTTTTCTTTTGAAGCCATTCCTTTGTTGGCTTGGATTTGTGCTATGAGTTGTTATCATGCTGGAAGGTGAAATTTTTCTTCATCTTCAGCTGTCTAACAAAGGCCTGCAGATTTTGTACCAAAATAGATTTGTATTTAGAGATATCTATGATTCCCCCTATATTGATTAGAGTCCCAATCCCAGCTGAAGAGAAGCAGCTCTATAGCATGGTGCTGCCACCATCATGCTTCACCATGGATATGGTGTTTTCCAGGTGTCTTGTAATTGCACCAGACGTCTTTTTGAATCATACCTCAAAACATTCTCTTTTTTTTCTAACCAGACTGTAGCAAATTTTGCCACATGTTTTTGGATGATTTAAGTGGGCTTGTATGTTGTTTTTTGGTGAGAAAGGGCTTCCATCTAGCCACCCTGTCCCATAACTCAGACATGTGACAAATATTTGAGATTTGACAACTCCTTTAATGTTTCTGTAGGTCTCTTGCAGCCTCCCTGATAAGTTTTCTTCTTGTCCTTTCATCTTAGTAATGTCACTGTGATGCTCCATTTTCTCCACTTGATGATGGCCTTCACAGTGTTCATGTAATGTTTTGAAAATTCTTGTGTAACCCTCTCCTGATAAATACCTTTTGATAATGAAATCCCATTCACACTGCATAAGCTCTTTCTCTATAAAGGTTTCAGCAGTTGTAAATCAGTTTTTTTTTCCAGCTGATTTTTTATTGCTTGCTGTATCACATTAAAGGTGGAAAAATATCTTTGGTTGTGTAGACTTTTTACCTCCACTGTGTATATAGAGAAAGCAACCATTTTGTCTGTATTAATGAGGTTTATGGAAAAGGTTCTTACAACTTATAATTTTATGTGTGCATTGCATTTCATAATTAAATCTATCTCAAAGGAGGTTCACAGAGGAACATGTACTAAAAAAAAGTAAAATGATATAGCACAAGAAATGATTAAATAACAATATATGCGAACAAGAAATCCAGATGATGGAAAAAATATTGGTAAAATAGTCGATCATAAAAATAAGGTAAAAAAGGTAAGTAAGAACTGATGGTTAAGAAAAATCTTCTGCTGTTGGTATGTTCATCTTGAGTAACTGCTTTATCCCAGTCAGGGTCACGGTGGATCCTGGGAACACTGGGCGCAAGGCAGAAATTCACCTTTCATTTTATTAGGAACACCTGTACACCTACTCATACATGCAATTATCGAATCAGGCAATCATGTGGCAGCATCCATCCATCCATAACCGCTTATTCCTTCTTCAGGGTCGCGGGGAACCTGGAGCCTATCCCAGGAGTCATCGGGCACAAGGCGGGGTACACCCTGGACAGGGTGCCAGTCCACCGCAGGGCATAACCACATACATACTCACACACCCAATCATACACTACGGACAATTTAGACATGCCAATCAACCTAAATTCACCTTGTTCACATGCCAATCTCTCCTACCATGCATGCCTTTGGACTGGGGGAGGAAAAACCCGAGTACCTGGAGGAAACCGGGGAGAACATGCAAACTCCGCACACATGGCCTTGGCGGGAATCGAACCCCGGACCCTGGAGGTGTGAGGCAAACGTGCTAATCACTAAGCCACCATGTGGCAGCAGTACAATGTATAAAATTATGATTTCACTGATTTTGACCATGATTGCTGGTGCCAAATGGGCTGGTTTGATTATTTCTATAACTGCTGATCTCCTGGGATTTTCGTGTAAAACCGTCTCTAGAGTTTACTCAGAATGGTGTAATAAAGAATAAAACATCCAGTGAGTGGCAAACTTTGGGCTCATTAACACCAATCAATCATCGCTTGAATGCCACAGACTATTTGAGTATTGTTTCTGACCATGTGCATCCCTCCATGGCCACAGTTTTCCCATCCTCTAATAGCTATGTCCAGCATGATAATGCACCATGTCACAAAGCAAAAGTCATCTCAAACTGTCATGATTTATGAACATGAAAATAAGTTCAGTGTTCTTCAGTGACCTTCCCAGTCACTGGATCTGAATCCAATAGACACCATTGGGATGTGGAAGAACAGGATTTTCGCAGCATGAAAATACACTTGATGTGTAGGAATCTGTAGAAATTGTGTGAGGCAATCATGTGAGCATGGAACAGAATCTCAAAGGAAAGTTTCCAACATCTTGTGAAATCTATACCACAAAGAACTGAAGCTGTTTAGAGAGCAAAGGGAGGCCCAACTATATACAAATACCTAGTATTAGTATAGTGTTCCTAATGAAGTGCCCAGGGAGCGGTCCAAAATTGCAGGCATCCTTCACTCTGTAGGATTATATTGTCTTGCTGAGGCTATGGCATATGTTATTAAATGTGTTGTTAAATAAGATTTAACTTTCATTTGTATGAAACCAAATGAAACCCAACCACATCGTCCTTGGTTATTTGAATTCATAAGAATTCCTCATGAGAACAGATTTCATTGGCAAATGCAGTAACAGCCACATTTCTGCAGAGAGAGAGAGAGAGAGAGAGAGAGAGAGAGAGAGAGATTATATTTACTGATAAAGACATTAAAAGAATTAAGAGCTTAGAAAATGAGGAAAATGTGGCAGAGATGTAAGAGTTAGAGAGAAAGAAGATGGCCCAGCCATCAAGTGTGATTTGTGAAGTCACAGACACAGATGCAGATGAGCACAGGGAGGACGATCAGCCATGAGTCTCACACTTACAGACACACACATACACTCATACATTTCTCTTACTACCCCTGTCAGCACCGTCCATAGACATAATTATTAATACACACACTCATGCAATCTCTCTCTCTCTCTCTCTCTCTCTCTCTCTCTCTCTCTCTCTCTCTCTCTCTCTCTCTCTCTCTATTTACACACAAAATCACAGCCTTAGGGTACAAAGCTCTACACAACCAACATCACAGGTTAAGACAAATATACATTCACACATATACACATTGATCATACCTAAGCATTATCAGATAAAAATGTAACCCTACGTTGGACATGAAAACCTGCCTGAGTAATTGTGCACTGCTTGGTCACCAACGTCCCCAGTTACATGTGCATGAACATCACAGTACAACCAGTATAACTTACAGACTCTGTGCTTATTGTACTTACACTTCCTTAAAAATACAATCAGTGACTTTTTAAGAGGTTAACGCAAACTCAAGCAAACAATAATTTGTTTACTTGTAAATAATATATTATTATACAAAAGGGGGCGATTTCTGAATTGACAGACAAATAGAGATGGTTAGATGTTGGTGGATGACATAATTAGTTTTTCCTCCCATTTAACATGTGCAAGACACTGCAGAGAATTATTATTTATTTATTTTTTGTTCTGAAATGGAGTGGGAACATTACACAATTTGTTCTAAATTAAAAATGCTCATCACATCTTTTGCCTACCACAATTACAGCCTAAATGTGATTAAACAACCGGAAACCTACAGTAGCTGACGAGAGGGTTGAATGTTAAATATATTCCACATCACCATTTACAATATATTCTGAAATCCTGATACATATCTTTCCTTTCATCATTCTATCATTCACAGATAAAAAGATAGATGGTTGAGATTTAATTCACCATTGCTCATGAGCCTTTGTTAAATCTTTGCAATTTTCATTTAATAGAGATTTAATGTGGATTTTTGTTCCCCTGTCCCTAATCTATAGCAATCTGTAGCAGAGTGAACATGCTGAGAGAGAGAGAGAGAGAGAGAGAGAGACACTAACCAGCTGCCTAACATTACAGCTATTGGTGTTAATCTGTATCTCTCTGACTCATTCAAACACATATTAAATATGAAGCATGGATTTAGCAGGCATGATAGAAGGAGGTGGGGAGAAAGTGCTGATACCGGAGAGTAAAAGTGGCTCATCTGGAGACTGACTGTGCTCAAGTGTTTAAACAATACAAACATGGAGGACTAGAATTACTTTAGTGTGTTAATTTATGATACATCCTTCCTACATCCTTCCAAAGCACAGGAACACCCAAGTGGTATGAATGTTTCTGAATTTTTTTTCATGCTGTTGGTATCCATAAAACCCATGTGCGTAACCACGCACTCTCCAATCTGTCCCCCCCAATATACAAGAGATAATATTCTCTATATATCCCACCTTAATTTTCCCTGCCAACAGATCTGTCTTTTCTTCATCTATTCTATTTATTTTATTTATCTATTAATTTATGTCTATTCTTTTTTTAAAAATATATTTCCGTTTGTTAGCGTCTGGGGGGGCGGGGGTCTAGCGCTTGGACCCCCCCAATGTCCATACCATGGTTACACCCTTGATAAAACCTAACCACTAATTGCTTTCAGCTGAGATTATTTCGGCATTTTAGATAGTGGTGAGATTGTCTTTCACTCTTCAAATCTCAAAAGCAGATCTCAAAAGCTAAACATAGTGTTTTGAACATCAAGATCGGCAACACCTAATTATAATGTAGGCTCGTGTACTATAATACATCAATTCTATGAATGCATGTTGAAAATGACTTTAAATAGAGACGACAATACAGCAGTATGCAAAGACCTTAGGCACAAATCATGAAAGCTTTCATAACTAATGAACTAAAATGTTTCTAAATATAAAACTACTAAGCAGAACAGTGAAAACTAAAATGAAATTCAGATCAGTGTTTGGGGTGACTGGCCTTTGCCCTTATAATTGCATCAGTTCTTTTAGGTACATTGGGGTGCAATTTTAAAAGGAAATTGGCTAGTATGTTTTTCAAACATCTTGGAGAACTATGTCCTAGATGTTCTATAGACTGTCACTCACTCTTTCCCTCTCACTCTGCTTTTATTTCTGCAGGTCCTAAGGGCTAAATAGATGTCTAATACTTCACATGATTCTTTAGGGATTAAAATGTTTGAACATTTTAGGATAAAAAGAAAAGGGGCGGGGGGGGGATAATGATTTAAACAATAAACAAAAATTAAGTAACAATTTACATCAAGGGTCATATAATTGACCTTTAACACATTAGTTGACATAAAAAAACAACAATATAAACTTACCATACATAACATTTAAATAACTAACACTTGGCATAGCTGATGGTTTTTAAGTAATAAATTATGTAAAATAAATAATAAACACCACAGTTCATGAACATATTTGTGGTTGTTAAATGTATTAAGAATAGCAAGTTCTCATGTTTATGTCTGGAGAGCAGAGTTCAGAACTTAGTTTTAGTCATGAACTGCAGTATGCAGGTGCATTTAGTTTAAATTGATATTTTAAAAAATGTCAAGTAACATGTGTTTTAATATTGTAATTTATTTGTGCTGACCTTCATGATTTGTTAATGTTAACTCATGCAGTTTAAAAAAAAGTTTTTGTTTTTTTTAAAGTGGTAGTAAAATATGTTCAAAAATGTCGGTTGACTTTTTCACAGCACTAGTCATCTCTGACTACATTTACATGGACAGCAGTAATGTAATTATTGACCTTATTCTGAATAAGATAATATTGTGATTAAGGTGTTTACATGAGTCGCTTTTAGAATATTCCTTTCATGTTCAGGTTTTACATGTTATAGAACATAAACCGATTAACGGGACACGTCATTACGTCCCAACGCCACACTGTCTGAAGTTCCCTTCAGATTTCACTTTCAACATACAGTTCATCTTCAGTGTGGTACCGTACACAATTTTTTTATTTTACGGAACCTTCAAGTGCAGTTAATTATTTATTCTGCTTCTAATAGACGATTGCTTGAAGTCATGGGCTGTGTCCGAAACCCCATACTTACCTGTTATATAGTAACTGAAATATGTATCTCGCCTACTATATTGTAGGTAAGTATGCGGTTTCGGATGCATATGTGCTCTCTTGTTTGCTGTCAAAGGGTGGAGCAAAATGCGGTGAAAACTCGACGTTAATAGTGTGATTAAGGTGTGTACGTGTCTGTAATGCACTTCCATGATGTAACTAAAATAGGAATACTCCACACGTCTTAATTCGATTTGTGTTTACTTCGAGAATGACTTTATTCAGATTAAGGTCATCAAAAATTGCTGTTTACATGCCAGTTTCTTAATCAGAGTCTTGTTTTAATCTGATTAATATTGGATTATTGTTGTCCATGTAAATGTACTGACTGTTGCTTTTTCCCAAGTAATGTTTTATACATTAACATGGGGCATAAGTTTTGGGTTAAGCATTTAAAGCTGCAGTATTGAACTTTTGCCTCTCTATCGCCATCTCTTTTTGAAACATAAAACTGCAAGTTATTATTTTTTACGTGGGTTGTGCTTCGGCACTGCTCCTCTGTGTGGATGAATCCAATGGTTTGAGGTATTTATATGTGGTGTATATTAGCTCCAATACTTGAAAATGGAGGTGGAGGCAGATACGGTTTTCTTGTAGTAGAGGTGAGTTGCTCTCTCTCTCATAACTTGCAGAAAATTAACCACACTGACCATAGCAAAAACTACAATACTACTACAATAACAACAACAACAAAAACAACATAGGAAACTCAATACCTAGCCAAAAGAAGCAAACAAATGTTAACTAGCGACCTATTGAGACACTGAAATGTCTTACACGTTCAGCAGAAAAAAAAGCAGTTTCTTCAATCTTCAATCAGTCCAGTTCTCTGAGCTTTTAAATACCACCTCTCAAAAGCGATGCTGATATTTATTCTCATTTTAGCCCAGGCTCTGTCGCATTGGCTTTTTGACCACAGGCTCTCTGCAGTTCGAGGCATTTGATGATTGTGTTTAGAACTATCCAGATTAAAAGCAGATATCTAGATGACTAGTTTAAATTCTGAGCATCTGATGTAAAAGCAAGTTACAAACATGGCACGATCCTCAGCCCCCACACATGCTGCAATCAAAAAAATTTTGCGATCACCAACAATTTGATGCAATTTTTCGCAGTTAATTAGGTTTAGCTCTGTTTGGGCTAGCTATTGAGCTATTTTGTGTCCATTTGTGCTTCTTTCAACCAAATATAGCGTGGTAGTCGTGGCATCTGTTGTGAAAGTTGTGAAGTTGTGTTTTTTAAATAATAATTAATAGTTTTTCGCTGTGACAAAGCTTGCAAGGTGAATTGATCTCTTGTGATTTCTTTTTGTTTTACTGATCTTGCAATTTGAATTTCTGTTGTAATTTTATGCCGAATGAGTGATAACTGACAAACATTGATGTGGGTACTACACATGCATGCTGAATACTGCCTTTAATGACTCTCTGTTATCGCTTTCTTGTCTGAAAATTTGATCATGGTTCGAGGAAAGGAATTGTCATCAGAGAAGCGTGCGCAAATCTTCATTTTGCACAAACAGCAGATGTCTAGTAAGGAAATTGCTCATAAAATGAACCTGGCGCAGTCCACTGTTGTCGCCAAAGTCAAAAGAGCAACTGAACTTGGTAGTTTCAAGGCATGACGCCGCAATGGATGACTGACTGCAACCACACAGCGGATGGACAATGCAATATTAAAAGCTGTGAAGTTTCCTCCAAAAGCATCAGCTAGCATTGTTCGATCAAGATTGCCTGGATCTCCTTCAAAACGTCCAAGTTCCAGAACAATACGGTGGAGGTTATTCGATGCTGGTCTGAAAATGTATCGGCCAGCACGGAAACCAAAATTTTCTGCAAAAAGCATCAACACAACACAAGAATACAACAATTAACGGAACAGTGTATCTGAACGTATTGAAAGAGAAGCTGCCAAATTTCATCAACATTCACAATATCAGCCACTTCCAACAGGATGGTGTGCCATCTCATGGCACAAATGCTGTCAAATCCTGGTTAACCAAGAACCACATTCCGCTGTTGGAACCATGGCCAGGAATTAGTCCAAACTTGAACATCATCGAGAATGTATGGACAGTAATAAAGCAGAAGGTGTCCGAGCGCAATCCAAGTTCTGAAGCTGAATTGATCAAGTGCATCAAAGAAGTCTGGGTGCATGAGATAACACCAAACTTTTGCAAGAAACTAGCTAGGTCGATGCCTCTGCACATTGAGACGGTTATAAGAAACAAGGGGTTTCACTGCAAGCACTAAGAACTGACAACGGTATGTGAACAACATGTTAAACAAGCAATAAATAATATTTACTGGATTTTGTTGTTGTTGTTGTTGTTGTTGGCATGCTCTATAGCCATTTTCATGAACAAATGTATAGTGATCACAAACCTTTGGCCATGACTGTATATACAACCCATTTTGCAACTAATTAGGTTAATTGGCAAATGGTCAGTAACAGGATTGAGTATAAAAAGAGTAACTTATAGAGGCAGAGTCTTTTAGAAGTAAAGATGGGATGGAATCTGGATGGAAGCAGATGTTGCTCTAAAACCTGTATATATCTTTCAGCATTGATGCCTTTCCAGATGTGCAAGCTGCTCATTCCATAGACACTAATGCACCCCCATACCATCAGAGATGCAGGCTTTTGAACTGATAAAAAGCCGAATGGTCCCTCTCTTCTTTAGTCCTCTTTAGTTTAGAGAACCCGGTGTCCATGGTTTCCAAAAACAATTAAAAATAATGATTTGTCTGAATACAGAACAGTTTTCCACTGTGCCTCAGTCCATTTTAAATGAGCTTGAGCCCAGAGAAGACGGTGCCGTTTCTGGATCATGTTCACATATGGCTTCTTCTTTGCATGATAAAGCTTTAACCAGCATTTGCGGATGGCACGGTGAACTGTGTTCACAGACAGTAAGTTCTGGAGGTGTTTCTGAGCCCATGCAGTGATTTCCATTACAGAATCATGCCTGTTTTTAATGCTGTGCTGCCTGAGGGCCAGAAGATCATGGGCATGCAATACTGATTTCACCCTTGTCCCTTGCGCACAGAGGTTTCACCAGATTCTCAGAATCTTTTGATGATTTTATGTACTGTAGCTGATGAGATATTCATAGTCTTCACAATTTTACATTGAAGAACATTATTCTGAAATTGTTCCACAAATTGTAAAAATGAACCTCCATCTTTATTTCTGAAAGACTCTGCCTCTCTAAGATACTCTTTTTATACCCAATCATGTTACTGACTTGTTGCCAGTTAACCTGCAGCTGTTTCTTTTTAGTAACACTTACTTTTCCAGCCTATTGTTGCCCCGTCCCAACTTTTTTCAGATGTCTCGCGGCCATCAAATTCAAAATTACCTTATTATTTTCTTAAAATGGTACCTTTACCCAGTTTAAACATTTGATATGTTTTCTATGGTCTATTGTGAATAATACATGCAAATCATTGCAATTTTTTTTATTTTATTTTATTTTTTCCCATTTTACATAGTGTCTTTTTTGGAATTATGTTTGTAGTAGCCAGCTCTTCTTCTTTCTGTTTATGGACATGACATAATTATGCAAAGATGTGGTGATGTCAAAGGCCACGCAAATGATGTCAAAATGACATTTCTGGCAAAATTCTTTTCATTTTAATTTATTTTATCATTTTCATATGATTCATTTGGCGAAATTCTACCTGACAGCACAAATTCTTAGATCATTATTGTAAGCTTACCGTTGTGACCCAGGGTAAGGTAAGGAGACCGTTTTGAACAATTTCTCTTTAAATGGATTTTTGTTAATTTTTACCCCCCAAAAGTTTGATACTCCAGCTTCAAATTATATTCATTCAACTGAATGACTAAATTAATTAGTACAATGTTTTTTTTTTGCAAAATATCACCATTTGATACAAGCTGACCATCACAATGTACATTTAACTGCCAATCAAACAGCAGCTTGTAACCATGCAGTCAATTATCGTAACTACATTTATTCACTTTATGCATTTGTTCTCATTCTAAATTAATGGATTTTGTAATAGAAAGTACAATGCTAACAGTCGAACAGCTTTCTTCTTTTCAGGCAGCTTATTCAGTACTAATGCTACATTTTTAATCTACAGAGTACACTGCATTTGAGCTTGGTGGAGGCATTGTCCATATTCGGAGGACGGGGGTATAAAAATTCTACTGTGAAAGCTGTAACACTGAATATTACTGTATTACTGTATACTCATACATGGATCATATGGATATATAATTTATTAAAAATATATATTTACTGCAATCCACTGAAATGAACATACAAAATACAAATAAAAATAAATAAATGCATGTAAATGGGTAAACCTGGGCACAGACATTTAATTATTATTTATAAGGATGCCAAATATACCAAATAGTTAAATAGTACATATCATTAGTTGGGACTAAAGTAAGATATTATTACAAATACTTAAGTGTACAAAAGTTTAGCTGAAATGATGGAATGAGCAGACGAACAGACAGCTCCATTTCTGCTTTCTTTTCCGTATTGAACAATGCAGTGGTTTCAGTGGGGGAGAAATTGGCCTTGCTCAGTGTGAGTCAGGCTGTCGCTCTGTGCTGGATTACGGCGGTGAATTAGAGAGAGCACAGAAAGCCCTCCAGCTCTAATGTAAATAATGACTGAGATGCAAGGAAGATTACACACACACACACACACACACACAAATACACATGCAATACATACAATTAGCAGATTCTACATTATAGGTATGTACATCAGCACAACAAACAGCCTGCAGCTACAAACTCCCAACTCTTTTATAGTCAGTTTAGACCTAAACATTAAACAATGACTGATATACAGCTAGACAGCCAGTGACTGAAACCTCATTTTGAATTCATGTTTTTTTGGTGTGTGTGTGTGTGTGTGTGTGTGTGTGTATCAGGCAAAACAGAACAGCAGACTCCGTCTCCTCATGGCTAGGCATGCTGCTGGGGGGATTAATACCGAGGGGTTGTCCATATTTCCTACTGATCCCCACACATTCACAGACACTAGGTCTGTACATGTCTGATCCTCCACTTATGTCCACCGTCTGACACTATCTTTGACTCTTATTAATCATTCTATACATTTTACTATCATGTAAGCCACGGCAAAAAAAAAAAAAAAAAAAAAAAAAAAATCAACCCCAAAAAACTCGACACACAGATAGTACGATCCAGAAGTGGATATTCATCCCAGTACTATTACAGCTACAATACGTGTCTTTTCTTTGCCCTGAAGTCCTTTCTTGAATAATTAATCACTAATTATTAAAGGTCTCATTCTCTGACTTCTCCAACCGCTGACAAAAAGCTTTAAATACTTCTTTCATCCTTGTAAACCTCTCAGTCTATTGTTCCTGCATATTAAACACCACTTACTCTGACCTTAACCCCCCTTTCACCAACTCTGCCTTACATTGGTTTAACTCCCTCAATGCGTGTAAGTGCTGCATTTCCACTACAAACATGATTAAATCACACAATCTACTGCCCTGAATCCTCTTATGCTGCATATTACATATCTGTCTAACAAAAGAGTCTAAATCAGAACAATCAAAGCCCACTTTCAGGCCTGGATTATCTGATCCCGTTGTAATAATGAAACAAGAGTCAGGGACATGGAAGGGTTATGAAGGATAATAACACAGACGTATCCTCAGAAAGCACCTAACAGTTAAACTGTAACCTTGTGCATCATATACTATAAGCGAGTACAGGACAGAAAGCCCTGCTGAAAATAAATGAATAAAGCCAAAAGAAACCTTCATAGAATGTGTAAAGATTTCAGTGTTTATAATGGGGTTTATATTGATTTTAATGGTCCGTGTGGGTCTCCAATAGTCATTCATTGCCTAATATTGGTGGGATGTTATATAAGGTGGATACAATTAAGGACCAATTATGGTAATTGTAATGGTTTTAATTGTTAGCTGATGGTTTGTAATGGTGTTTTTAGTGGAAACCATTCAAGTTTCTGTGACGATTTTTATTGGGGGTTTTTTTCCCAGCAAGGATGACATTTGTATAAACAAGTTTAAAAATATTGAACAACTGTATACATGTCTGTGAATGTGAAAATACAGGAGAATCAAAGTCAATAGGTATGTATCTGTCTTTAAATGATCAATTAATTGGTCAACAAGTGTGTATTCTGCCTTTAGGATTTATAATAATTTAAATAATGCTAAACCAAAAAATGCTAAATGAAAGAATGAATGAATGAATGAATAAAGAAATGAAGAAATAAAGAAATAAAATAATCATATGACCTAAAGGACTGCCGTCATTTCTGATTACTCCTAACATCAGAAACGCCAATTTACGTGTGAACTGGGATATACTGCATGAACTGGTATATCTAAAATTATGGCAGGATGTTTAGAAACTATAAGGACACCCAATCAAAGTTCATGTCATGATTTCTAAGACAATATCTTATGTCATAATGAATTAAACCCTTATTAAGGTTAGAAGACATACTTGTACCACATGACAATATGTATGTGTGTGTGTGCGTGCGTGTGTGTGCATGCGTGTGTATGTGTGTGTGTGTTTGCCAGGGCTCCTGTACTCTCCACAGGGCGTAGGGATTATCTGAGGAAGTGCACTGGAGTGGCAATAAATGGGAGACCTCCTCGAAAGCATATGCATGCTTAGGTTCACAGTCACACACACACACACACACACACACACACACACACAGACAATACACATGTACAATTGTTTGTCATGCCAATAAAGCACATGAAAACTGAAAACTGAAGAAAAAATTAGAGAGAGTGAGAGAGAAAGAGTATGTATGTGTGTGTGTGTGTGTGTGTGTGTGAGAGAGAGAGAGAGAGAGAGAGAGAGATATTTCCTTTATACAAAACCAAACCCAATATGCCAATCCTACTTTCATTCACCGAGAATAAGTATGGAAAACAACCGTTAAGCACAAGTTCTCAAAATCATAACCTGTACATGCGCTATAGAGGTCATTCCATAAAACGCTGAAAAAGACTTACACTTGTGTGACATAAAAATGTAATTCTTGACAGATTGCAGTAAGGATAGCAATGTTGTTTTTTTACACACACACACACACACACACACACACACACACACACACACACACACACACACACACACACACACACACACACACAAAATCAGTGTGTCTCCTTCTCTGTCACCTGCCCTACTCTATCTCCCTGAAAGTCATCTCCACCATTATGCTGCCAGTGTAATTAAGAAGGAGAATGGCACCTCACCAACCCCCTCGATGGACCAGCCCTGCTCTGCATGATAGACGAGGAGGCTGTCACATCAACCTGGAAGAGGCATAGGGTTGAGAAGGTGATCATAACAGCAACTCTAATCACATACAGTAAACCCAAACTGTTGTCATTATGTTGTCTAAATGCTGGTGTACCTTAAACCTCCTGAAGACTTTAGAATGCTGAAAGTATTATTCTCTCCTTATTAGTATTATTATTATTATTATTATTATTATTATTATTATTATTATTATTATTATTATTATTATTATTATTATTTTATTATTATTTTATTGTTATTTTTTTTAGCCTGGAAACAGATCAACAGAAATTCCCAAGAACAGTACAGTAGTAATGTAGTCCAAGCCTTTTCCAGGAAAACAGTTGGGTATGTACAGTATGTTTAAAATGTGCAAAGGGATAAAAGGTATCAATTAAGTGATTATGAAGTATGAGTATGAAACATCCATCAGCACTATGTGCTGATCACAGAAAGCTCATAATGAAACCGGCCACAACTATTTTGTAGTTGAGTTTTTGTTAATTTTGAATGCTTTTGAAAAAATCCGTAAGAAGTATGACTGAAATTAAAAGATACAAAGTTAGTGTTAGGGTGACTTATTTATTTATTTATTTATAAATTAATAAATGTGTATGAATTCAAACAAAATTCAAGCCAAACATAATCCATTTGTTGACTTTTATACACTATTTTGTACTGTAGTTACCCAAGAAAGGCTTATACAACATTAGCTGAAGAGTCATTATCCTGTGTAATGTTGTAACAGCGTAAGACTATGTAACATCCATATCCAGGAGAAACTTCTGAGTCTAAAATGTCATAAATCAAATCCATTTTCATTATCAGAACATTTCAAAAGCATTATCTCTTGGAGGAATATCCCATTTATTCCTGTTAATCCTTTACAAAAAGAGAAAAGAAAAAAAGAAAAGTGGTTGATACCACCTGATAGGCTCAGTGGACATGAGGGGTTTCAACGGAAAATGAAATCATGCTGGAATTTGTGTAAGTGGATTCCAGGCCATTTAATTTCGTTGCATTAAAAATGAACTCGCTTCACACTGAGAGATGAAAATAACACCATGTCCTCTCTTGTTCTCTCCATCTGATTAAATACATGTGCTCCTGTCTCGCGCAGATTTTAGGAGTTGTGTTTTGGTGACTTAATAGGTCTCAGTAGACAAACGCTATTCTCTATTGTATAACCCGTTCATAGCCTCATTTCTCAATCAAATGAAATACGACAATAAAAATACAACAAACCTGCTGACTAACTGAAGAAAGGATATAATCGGATTTCCATTCTGGCAGTCGAACAGAGAAAACATATAGATGTGTTCATAAATTTACATACCTCTTGCAGAATCTGCAAAAGTTGTTTTAAAAAAAAATGGGGAGGGATCATTAAAATGGCAATTTATTAGTTATTTCGTACTGCCTTGAATAAGATATTTTACACAACAGATGTTTACATATAGTCCACAAGAGATAATAATAACTGAATTTACACAAATTAATTATTAATTATTAGTTAGCCAGCCCACTAATCTTCAAAAAATCCCCGAGGTCCATTACAAAAGGTACAAACATTCACTGATGCTCAATAAGGCAACATGATACATTAAGAGCCAGGGGGCTGTAAACATTTGAACAGAACGATTGGTGTAAATTGTTAGTATTTTGTCTTTTGGGACACATGTAAATATTTTATTTAGCCTCTGATGGGCAGTACTGAATGAAAAAAAAACTTTTAACAAAATAATAACAATTGAACAATTGAACCATCAGTGCTCATTATAAATGTTACCTAACATCTATGATGAACAATATTGATGATATTCACAATGATGTACAATATTGAACAATATGATGAACAATATTCACATATTTGTAACCATACTACATCTACTAATATAGGTAGTATTATGTGAAATAAACTGTTATGTTTATCCCAGATATAAACAGGATGAAATCAAAAGTAAGAAAAACCAAACAAATAGCATTATAACAGGAAACCACAGGCATTAAAGCCCTGGTGAGGGACAGCTTTCTAACTGTTAGTTCTTGAAGCTGAGCATTTTTGTCTCATGGAGATATTGACAAGTGGAATCGGCCATAAACTGATTATCGCAATGGGATAAAGAGGCTTTAAGAGTCTTTAGCACAATCCACTGGTGAGGAGATGGCCAGAGAGCCCTGGATCAAGCTCCGATAAACCTCACGCCTGCAGAACTCCCTTCTTCCATCATCTTCTCCTCTCAACCCTTCTAGCCAAACTTCTCAATTGTAAATGCACTCAAAGGCTGTGAGTCTCACAGTTTCAAAACAAACGTTAAAAGCCTCAATGAGCATTGAGGTTTATCTTAAGAGCCCCCCCCCCCAAAACCCACACACATTGAACTGGACTCTTCTTATTGTGTTTATTACATGAAGTAGCATAGTTCACAAATGATAGTTCACAGTGCTCAGATCTTTCTATAATGCTGTGACCTGCTGTGGTCTTTACCCCCTCCTTCTCCCCCATAGGTTAGTATGTTGTCAGGGAGATTAGTAATTCTGTATGGATCTTTAGAAGGGGAGGGAGTCATTAAGTCAAGTTAGTGTGGGTGACCATTCACTGCTCCACTCTCATGTCAAAAATGTTACAGTGACTGTACATCACCAGTCAGCCTGTACTACACAGGAAGGACACCCGAATGACACAAAGAGTTATTCAGGTCGTAATGAAGAAGCTTAATGAAACCAGTGCCCTTGAAAATTCTTTATCACCCCCCTCCATATTACCCCCCACCCCCGTCTCTCTCTCTCTCTCTCTCTCTCTCTTTCTCTCCCTTTCTATCCTGTCAGCTATGCCACGTGCCATTCCAATATTAATTAAACCCAGCATTTTCTGAAGCACTTAAGTGAGCCGCTCTTGTTGATAATGAGTGGGCTTAAAAGAGCGCAGTCCCTCCAAAATGACTTTTTAAACCGGCCTTATTAAGCAGAAAATTACGCCCAAATCAGCCTACAAGGCCCTCATTAAAAGCCACTGATCCTTAGCTGGCTCGTTCGCTTTTAATTAGGAGCGCGTGAGTCTCGCCACCGCGCCGAGAGCCATTAATCCTTCCTTTCATCACTCACAAGACAGGCCCCACCCACTCAACGGCTGTCGGCCACGCCCACTCACAATCATCCGGCCCCGCCTACTCCCACCTTGCAGTAAACATACAGCACTGTGTGTACATTTAGATTTAGATTTAGTCATTATGCAGACCAAGACTAACATAGAGCAACAATATATACTAGTAAGCTCGCTTAATAAAAAAGTACTCATTTAAACCCTAACTAACTAAAGTTATAAACAACACAACACTCTGTTTGCATTTCTCTGCCATTGCAGATAGGTTTAGATCTGAGCAGTAGAACAGTAGTCTGTTCTACAGTAATACTGCAAAGTAATAATTCTTACCTCTGCTTTTAGGCTTATTACAATTATTACATTTGTCGTACTATCCTTGTGAGATATTTCAATTGACATAATTATTAATGCAAATAATTTGTGATCCTACATCTAAATCTAACCTTAACCTTATCCTCAGACACCAAAAGGAAACATTTTAGCTTATTTATTTATACATTTATTTTTTAATACATACAAAATGCAATTTTTGTATTTTGTTAAAAAAAGATATCCCTATCTTTATGAGGAAATTTGGTCCCCAGCAAGATATAAAAGTATAAAAATAACCCCCATCCACCCACACTACAAAAAATTATAATGTATGTTATCAAGTGAAAATATCTTGAATATGTGTTAATGTATATAATAATGGGCTATTAAGAGATGACTTGAAATTGAATATATAATTATGCAGCCTGTTTTTAGATGTTACTCATTTCAAGCTTTGAATTTCCAAGTTTGAAATGCATAGAACATGTCTAGAAATAGGTTTAACAATCTTATATTTGGTTTATTGTAATCTTATGATTGGAAATACTAGATAGATGTGACTACATTTAAGATATTTTCAGTTGTTAAGATGTCACACACACACACACACACACACACACACACACACACACACACACACACACACACACACACACACACAGTGTAATCTAGTGAGTTTCTCAGGCATTGCAGTGGTGCACACCTCTGCCTGTCAGAATCCTCTGTGCATCAAGGATTATGGATGGCCAATTACATCGCTTTTGGCATTAATTAATGACACTAACTATCCCCCACTGCTCTCTACAAAACAGGGTTTCCCCTCAGCTGCTCCAGAAAACATGATTCAGAGGCCCTTATACAGCGGGGAAGTGAGTAACTGGGTGTTGTGAGTGTGCTGGAGTTTGTCTCTCATTGTGTCTGACTACCCAATTTCAGTGTGTGCATATGTCTGTTTGTATATGAACACAAGAACAAGTGAAAGTCTATTTGTGTGTGTGTGTGTGTGTGTGTGTGTGTGTGTGTGTGTGTTAGGAAATGTGAACACCAATGTGGCAGGGGGAGGGAAATGGGACTGCACTGGTGTGCACCTTGTTTCTGTGTCCCAGATCCCCTGTCATCTTTCTAAAGTTCCCACCAGTTTGGCGTCTGAAGCCCATTACAGAGATTAGGCTATGAAGCTAGACTGGGCGCTGGGCGTGTCATCTCACATACAGAGTCAAAATGAGACACAGCTATTGTGCTCTCTTGCACTCTCCTTTTATTTTTTCACTCTCTTTATCTCTCTACATTGTTTATTTTGTATACTATAAAATTAACATGTATGTATCAACTGAACATTTTACATGCAAATGCAGTAGCACGACTATAAATATGAACAGGGGAGTTAATATGATATTTCTTCTGTTCTGTTCTGTTCTGTTCTCTTCGCTCCATGGCTTAATGTTTCCCTCCAGATGGTTATGGTAGGGGGTTTAAATGTGGTGTCAGGTGCCTTGTGGCAATTTGTGGGCATGTATATTTGTGAGTATTCTCCAGTCCATGTCTGATTACAGTAACGAATCCTTATTCCTCAGTAGTGCCATACACTCGCTCACGTCTGACTGAATCACATGGCTGCTAGGAACCAACTGACTTTGCCTCTCATTGCATGAGACAAACAGGGCCGCAGGGAAGAGGCAGCCATGATGTCACAGATCTACCGGAGGGGGTCCCCTCTTTATTCACATACAGGGGCATTAGAGGGTGTGTGCACCCTTCAAACATTCATATAGTTAGGCAGGGACTCTCTCTTAAACACTGCGGTTAGCCAGATAAATCAAGCACAACGAGCTTCCATTCTCATGAGGAAATGTTCAGTGTGTACCCAGCCAGCACAAAAATATGAACATGGACCTTCAGAGTCGGTGGATGTTTCTGGTCAGTCACTGGTCACTGGGATACATATAGTATGGAGCATAATGAGGCTACCTGGATAGAAGACTGCCCATGGCATTTACAAAGTTGTTCTAAACTAAATTGGTTTTATTGGGGGGAGGGGGGGGTCGACTATTGAAAATAGAGAAAATAGTTGAGGTAGGTAAGCTTTCTGGTAAACGTTTTCACCAGCCATTTTAATAGGAATACCAGTACATTCATGAAATCATTATCAAAGCAGGGCAATGCACAATATCATACATATATATAGGGCAAGAGTTTCACTTAATGCTCACATTAAAAAGCAGAATGGGAGAAAAAAAATGTGATCTCAGTGACGCAGTGATGGGCTGGTTTGAGTATTTAAGAAACTGCTGATCTCCTGGGATTTTCATACACAACAGACTATTGTGTTTCTACATAATGGTGTAAAAAAACAAACAAACAAACAAAAAACATTTCAAGAAATGAACACAATTCTGTGAGTGTTAGAAATGCCTTGATGAGAGAGGTCAGTGGAAAATGGCCAGCTTGGTTCAAGTTGACAGGAAGGCTGCAGTAACTCAAATAATTACTCTTTACAACTATGGTGAGCAGAAAAGCATCTCAGAACACACAGAGTGCTGAACCCTGAGGTGGAGGAGCAGAAGACTGCATTAGGTTCCACTCGAAGAACAGGAATCAGAAGTCACACGCTCATAAATAACACTATTTAACCTACTGTATACTAGACTATGTGAACCAGAATTGCTAAATAAAGAAACAAAAATCCAGCTTGCTTGCTTTATTCCTCTTTTAATTATTAAATTGTTTGACTTTTTAGTGACATATGTGTATTATAAATAGCTGTTCCTTCCAGTGGAACAAGAGTGGAAGAAGAAGGTGGAAGAAGAGGCTTTGGTGAGCATAAGGCAAAGTTAATGTCCTTTCAAAATAGATATATAGACTCTAGCACATATGCGCATACCACACAAGATGTCGCAGCACTTTATTTTACATTTCCCTAAGTTTTACTTATTAACATGGTAAAAAGTAATGTACAAGCACTAGTGCTGAGTGTTTACATCATAAAACAATATATGTACAAGATTGAGGTATTAGACAGGTCAGAGTGTGATTATACCTGACAATAATTGCTCAACACTTTGTGCTACACTGCTTAAGACGTAGAGAAACGCTAAACAAAACTTATACACACAGACACACACTCCTACACATAACCGGCTCGCTAGTGCTTCAAATGATGTGCCTTGGAGCGCGTATGTTTTCCAAAGTGAGAACAAACACAACCTGAACTCTGTTTCAGCAACCTGCCCCCCTTCTTTCCAACCATTCTCTAGGCCTGTTTGCACTCCTGAGCCCTGTAGTAAACAAGTGCACATACAACAAGCACCGGTACTGAGCTACAAGAGCTTAATGACTCTCAGCAGCACTGTCAGAAACAGTCGGTAGAGTTCAGCACTTAAGGGCATATGCTTCTCTCTCTCTATCAGTCGCCTGTGAAGAGCAACAAAACACACAAAAGAGGCTTCCAGCTACAGTAATGAAATTAGTCCTGTGGAATAGGAAGCATTAATGGCCTGAGACATGAGGGATGACAGGAATAATCTTAGATGAACACTTGTGAAAAGCAGATGAATGACTACTGCTCTTGAAGTCTTTAAAGTCTTTATGCTGGTTGTGTGTGTGTGTGTGTGTGTGTGTGTGTGTGTGTGTGTGTGTGTGTGTGTTTAAATAGTTTAGCAATCATTTGCAGGAGTATTTTGATAAGCAAAATGAACACACTTGCATCCGAAATGCTCAATAACCTCAAACAGTGTTGCGTGTGTGTTTTCTGGCCCTATAACTAAGTACATCAATGAAACATCCTGAATCATAATGGCCATTTTGAGCCAATATCACATGGTTTGATTTTTGGATTTAATTACCTAAAGTCACTCTCTGGCACTTTGAAATATAGATTAGCTCATTGTGTGGAATGTTGACAGACTATTACTTGCCCAAACAAGTGTAAAATGATGTCAACATGCAGTTCATATGAAGATAAATGGTGGTAATAAGCTCCCATTATTTGTTATATATCTTAGTTTCATTAAAGGAGAAGCAAAATCTTGACACCAAACATGGTTTGCATCATAATGTTGACACATTTTATGATTTTACAAATGGACAAATTGTGACAATTTTCCCCTTAAAAAAGTTTGTAATATCTTTGCTGGTTGGCAGTTTGGTACGTACAGTATGTCCAGACCAGTACACTCAAAGTACACAGGACTACAGTGTACCTTTAAAAATCATTTAATGTCCATAATTGGATGATAAGGAACACTGGTGTGGGGGCATGGTGGCTTAGTAGTTAGCTCTGGGGTTGGGGTTTGAATCCCACCTCCACCTTGTGTACGTGGAGTTTGCGTGTTCTCCCAGTGCTTCGGGGGAATCCTCTTTGTACTCCGGTTTCCTCCCTCCGTCCAAAGACGTGTTGTAGGCTGATTGTGTGAGTCTGTGTGCAATCGTGCCCTGTGATGGGTTGGCACCCCATCCAGAGCATCCCCTGCCTTGTGCTCTAAGTCCCCTGGGATAGGCTTCAAGTTCCATGCGACCCTGTTTAGGATAAGCGATACAGGAAATGGATGGATGGATGGATGGAACATTGATATACCCTTAAAACTTTACCCTAAAAGTTCATTTAAAAGTACATCACGTGCACCTTCCCAGTAAAGGTTACACACTAAAGTTGCAAAGCATGTCCCCTTGATGCTAACGTCCTATGACGCGGAAGAGTACAGTGTGTTACCTTGATCTCAGAGAGTGTATGGCGAAAGGACATTACAAGTCAGGCAAACAGTTCTCGAAATGTTTGTTACTACATTTAGTCTAAAGTGCTTTATTTATGATACCAAAAAAACAAAACTGATTGCATTTGTTTGACTTGTTTCAGTCACTGATGTCATTTATTCTACATGTGAAGAATCCTATAGGATTTCATGTAGCTCATTTTCTTTCTCATGTTAAATACAAAAATGTTCAAACCTGCTCAAAAGCCAATGCAGATTATTGTTGTAATGTGATCCATGAGGGAGCCTGTGTTTAAACCTGTAACAAGTGATTAATGTAGGGAAAACTGATCCATGTCCAAGCTGCAGACAGACAGACGACCTCACTGGAAACAATTTGGTTAAATCTGGATGGATAATTAAAACCGAAATGAAAATCCCAGAAATATTTATTATCATACACTTGTAATTGAAGACAGCGCTTTAATCAGACATGGCATGGGTTTGTTACTTTTAAAATTACTCATTTAACTCAACAGGACTTCACCTTGGTAGACTTGTGCTCTCTTATTAAAAGTGCTGACTTTATGTAAAGGGGCCTTTCTCTTCTCGAAAGAACATAGGCTTTTATTTTATAAGCGAGTATTCTACTAAAATCTAAAGTCCTAACTAATTCTAAAATACTTGTAGAGGTACAGTGAAATTGTTGAATAAAATATATATTTTTTAAGGTCTTAGACACTTAAATGATATGCATCCACCTTGCAGTAAACTTGACTGTATGCATATACAATCACTTGGTTAGGTTAATGCCATTACACTGTAACACAAGCACAAGCTGGAGAAGTGCAGAAGTTTTCGCTCAGCCGGTTACTGTGGTACAGCCTAGGCCTCAGTGTCCAATCGGTTATTGAAATATGAAATATTTTCAGTGCAGCAATAATCAGGCCTCTGTCCATTGTATATAGGAAAGACTGGCTCTGTAATGGCTTTAACAAACGGACAGCAACAGAAACGCTGCGCTTTTGAAAAATACCCGTGGCTACGCGCATCTGCCGAAACGGCCCAGAGCAAAGATTAGCCGCATTTAAGAATTTCAAATCATACCTGCTCAGGATCACTGAAACTGCATGACAGAGGAATTTTTTTAATTAGCTAAAATAGCCTACAAACATATGAGAATTAACGTAAATAATAATAATAATAATAATAATAATAATAATAATAATAATAAAAATAAATAAATAATAATCACAAAAACAACAACAATAATACCAGTGATTTGATTAAATGTTTAGTTTTAAATATTTAGTTTAGACTATTATTTTTATTTCTACATTAAACAAAAAGCTAAAAATCAATATTTTGTAGCTCTTTAGGCCACGCGAATGACCCACGCTGGTATCTTTACGTAAAAAAAAGCACAAATGCAACACTATAATATATAAATATATATATATACACACCCACACAAAATCCACAGCCATATATGTCCGTAAAGAAGTGAAAATAATTGGAGGAGCAATAAAGCGTCATCAGTCATCACTGCTCATAGATGTTTTAATTATAAAGACGTATAAACAATATATGAAACTCATGTAGCAACAAGACCAAACGCTTTGCCAGTGAAGGCGTCATCAAGTAGATCTTCACAGTCGTACAACACAATCAAGTGAATATGTTCATTAACATATCCAAATCCACCATCATAGGCCAACAGAGTCAAAATGGGTTACACAGCGTTTTCTCCACAAAGCACTGACAGAAGAGAGGGTGAGAGAATTTAGGCTATGCTTGGCCCATATTATTGATGTCGGACTGTCTAAATGAATATACATGATAAATCGTCTTGTGTCCCCGTCCCATACCCCTCCCCCTTCTCATTGTGGCACGTTGCATAGTTTACCAATAATAAACTAAATCACTAGGGGAAACTTCTGAGGTTTGCAATGGCAATTACTGACTTATTAAAGAATGGTCTATTTTTCCATAGGATCACTGAACATGCACTCCAGTGCAATGCATTACGTCACATAGGCTATTGTTAAAATGTTTTGCTTAATTAGGAGGACAGAGGAGAAAAGCGGCTGAATGTGAAGAATTTAAAAAAGCCTGTTCCAAAATATATTGCGACCCTTCGTACACATTTCACATGACCTGGATGAAATATTATAGTAGTTATTTAAACATGTCGAAGAATTATGTATTATACTAAAGTTCTCTTCCCAACAACAAAACATTTCAATTGTGTATATCGAGACCAGCTGCAGGTAAAGTTCGAGTAAGCGCGCAGGTGCGTGTGTGCGTATGTGTGTGTGTGTGTGCGCGCGAGAGAGAATCAAGGCTTATCGCTGCAGTGCTTGAAGAGACTCGAAGGCGCCGCCGAGTACGAGCACTTCTCCACGCAGGCAGCGAGCGCCGTGCCTGAGAACGGGTACACGGTGGCGGGGGTCTGTCCGAACGGGGCCAGTGCGCTCGGTACGGCCGACGTGAGCGTTTGGCCCTGATTAAGGTACGCCACGAGCCGGCGCATCTCCTCCAGAGCCTGCGCCTGCATGAGGATGTAGTTCTTGGCGAGGAGCAGCGTGGCGATTTTGGACAGTTTGCGCACGGACGGGCTGTGTGCGTACGGGATGACGGCGCGCAGACCGTCGAGAGCATCATTCAGGTCGTGCATGCGCCGGCGCTCGCGCGCGTTGATGCTCAGGCGCAGAGAACGCTGCTCCTTGGGCTTCTTGGCGGCCGGGTGCTTGGGGTCCTCTCCAAAGGCCGAGCTCTGTTTCCGAGCGTCCACATCGAAGCCGTCGTCGTCGTCGCTCGTGTGCTCGCCGCCGCTCTCGCCGGATTTGGCCGTCTGCGCCGTGAGGAAGTCTGCAGCAGCGGAGGAGGCGAGCGGGAAACGGGCAGGACTCGATGCACCGTGGCCCGCGGGGAAGCCCAGCGCCGCTTGTCCGTAACGCTGCGTCAGGTCCAGAAGCGTGTCATTGCTGATCGATTTCAGCAGATTCTCCTCTCGAGCATTCATTATGAAAAAAACGGAAACGAATTACAAAAATAAAAATAAAATAAAAATAAAATAAAAGAATAAAATCGGGAAGTGAAACCTTATCCGCCGCGTTCCTAGTCTCGATTTTTCTTTGCGCTTTCTCGCGCGGTCTTCTTGCTTCCTGCAAGTCCTCACGGCCGTGCCCAGAAACTGGGAAAGTTGTAATCTGAGTCAACCTTGCTCCAACCCGCTTCTTCCCTCGCGCGCCTGATCTGGTCACCTTACACAAGCGTGTGATGTGGTAAAGACGCACTCGGTTATGATACGCGCACTTTAGACACCTCGTGCGAACTTGTGCGCGTGTCCTCGCTGCTGCGCGCGCTGCGTTCTGCCCTCGCCCTGGGCACAGTGTGGCGCGCGCTCAGTCCTACAAGAGCGTTAGTAAGAGCGCGAGGCCCCGCGGGATTACAGTTCTGTCCAATCAGCGAGGCGTTTTAATTAAGAGGATTAGAAGCCTGCTGTGTCTTCATTGTAGCCGCGAAAAAAAAAATCATAATAGCTGGACGAAATAATGACATGAAAGTGTCTGCAGTGAACTTCAGAGACTAATATTTATCAGCGATTTTACACTAGCTATCAAATAAATAAAAGTGGACAAAAATACAATTATAAAAAAAGACATATATATATATATATATATATTACAGTTTAATTGGTTATTTGATCATACACCAGTAGAGAACTCATCATTCTTTTGTTAACTTTAGAAAGCAACGATTTTCTTTAGACTTTCCCCTAGACGATTAAAGGGTACACTCTGGAATAAATTTTCATGCCTAACAGCAACAACAACAAAGCAATTAATTAAATATAATGTGCTATCGGAATGATCGTAAGAATGAGTTCAGGAACTAAACACAAAGTCTTATAGAGCCTCCAGATTTGATCCCATACCACAGTTTCCGGCTTATTGCTGACCTTTACCCTTCTACTATGTGGGATTCCGTGGTCAATGTTGATATGGGTAATTCTGTTTTCCTATAAATATTGATCCTGACCCTTTCTGCTCTCCGGACTTGACTGATCCATCCTGATGCCCTACCTCTGGAGGGAGCTCTCATTAACTGGAGTTTACATTCTGCCACTGAGGACGACCTCAAGCAGTGCAGTCTGGAGATTTCTGAGGATGGTACCGCTTGAAGTACCATGGAAATGGTTTTGGACCTCAATTCCACATGCACATTTTTCGCTGTGGTTGCTGCAACTACGGTTGCTGCTATGGCCTTTACCACATACTGCAATTACCACATACACTTTTGCACTCAAGTCTCCTTTAGTGAACAGTGGACTAGTTCAACAAAACAGACTTCATATAAAACCACCCGTTGTTACGCAGATGAAGATGGGATCCCTTCCGAGTCTGGTTCCTCTCAAGGTTTCTTCCTCATGTCATCTTAGGGAGTTTTTCCTCCCTAAGATGAATAAATTCACACACTTAAAATCTATATCCTGTGTTTATAAGTTTATGTAAAGCTGATTTGAGTCAATCTCCATTGTTAAAAGAACTATACAAATAAAAATGAATTGAATTGAATTTAAATACAACTTGAGACCATGAATTCATGAATTTGAGGTCATACCCGACAATTAGGCCTATTTTATTACAAGCTCTAAAGCTTTTAAAGCAGGTCTAGCTTTCATACTGTTTTGGTGTACAACGTCTTACAAATTTTAAACAAAAGGAAGAAAACAACATCAACAACAGCAACAAATAGGACATCATTCCAATGCGGGCCATACTAACATATCTGAAATCTGATTGCATTTTGATTAGATTTTTCACAGGAGCTGAAATGAGGAAGTTGGACAGGTAAATGGTTACCATTACCGTTAACAGTAGGCCTTAAAACAGATCTAAACCCTTCAACGTACCTAAACAGTTAATCATACAGAGTATAAGTAGGCCACTGGGACACAAAGCGAACCGTAAAGTCGGAAAAGAACTGCAAACATGCTGCTACTGCCACCGTGTGGTCGCTGTACCACATTACAACAGTCCATATAGACCTGTTGAATGACTTCCCTATTCACATGGCAGTCCACTACAGTATTTCAGGTCCAGGAGTGGTCGCAGGCTTTATACACTGCTCAAAAATATAGGGAACACTATAGGAAACAACACAATGTAACTCCAAGTCAATCACGCTTCTGTGAAATCAAACTGTCAACTTAGGAAGCAACACTGATTGACAATCAATTTCACATGCTGTTGTGCAAATGGAATCGACAACAGGTGGAAATTAACCAAGATTGGCAAATTCACCACTGGCGCCCTGTGCTCTTCACAGATGAAAGCAGGTTCACACTGAGCACATGTGACAGACGAGACAGAGTCTGGAGACGCCGTGGAGAACGTTCTGCTGCCTGCAACATCCTCCAGCATGACTAGTTTGGCGGTCGGTCAGTAATGGTGTGGGGCGGCATTTCTTTGGGGGGCCGCACACCCCTCCATGTGCTCGCCAGAGGTAGCCTGACTGCCATTAGGTACCGAGATGAGATCCTCAGACCCCTTGTGAGACCATATGCTGGTGCGTTTGGCCCTGGGTTCCTCCTAATGCAAGACAATGCTAGACCTCATGTAGCTGGAGTGTGTCAGCAGTTCCTGCAAGAGGAATGCATTGATGCTATGGACTGGCCCGCCCGTTCCCCAGACCTGAATCCAATTAAGCACATCTGGGACATCATGTCTCGCTCCAACCACAAATGCCATGTTGTACCACAGACTGTCCAGGAGTTGGCGGATGCTTTAGTCCAGGTCTGGGAGGAGATCCCTCAGGAGACGATCCGCCACCTCATCAGGAGCATGCCCAGGCGTTGTAGGGAGGTCATACAGGCACGTGGAGGCCACACACACTACTGAGCCTCATTTTGACTTGTTTTAAGGACATTACATCAAAGTTGGGCCCCCTGGGACAGGCTCCAGGTTCTCTGCGACCCTGAAGAAGGAATAAGCGGTAGAAGATGGATGGATGGACATCAAAGTTGGATCGGCCTGTAGTGTGGTTTGATTTCCATTGATCATTTTTGTGTGATTTTGTTGTCAGCACATTCAACTATGTAAAGATATATATATATATATATATATATATATATATATATAGAGAGAGAGAGAGAGAGAGAGAGAGAGAGAGAGAGGCACATTTCTGGCACATATAAAAAGCACCTAGAGGGCAAGTATAGGAAACCCTTGTAAGGCGCTGCATCTCATTTTCTCCACTAGAAAGGCAACAATTAGGGCACTTTATTATGCCTCCTCACATGTATGGGAGCCCTATAGGGCACTGCATTACATAGTCTCCCCTGGATGGGCACCCTGGAAGGCACTTCATCAGATTTTCTCATGTTAACTGGCACCCTAATATGATAATTTTGTTTCGTTTTGTTTTTCAATTCAAAGAGCAGCACTTAGGGCACTTCATGTTTTCTTCGCTCTATGGGCACTCTAGAGGCCACTTTTCACAGCAAATTGTGTTATCTGTGATTTCTGTCAAAGGCAAATCCTGTTATTGTGGTTACTGTTGGTAGAAATGAATTACCGAATGTTACCTAGGCCAACATCTTTAAACAATTTGATGAAATATACTATGTACATAGAATATTAAAGCATGTTGATTATGAACTAGGGGGCTTAGTGTTTAGCACGTTTGCCTTGCACCTCCAGAGTTGGGGGTTCAAATCCCTGCATGCACTGAGCCTGCATGCTCTCTCTGTGCCTCAGGGGCTTCTTCCAGGTACTCTCGTTTCCTCGCCCAGTCTATAGACATGCACTGTAGGCTGATTAGAATTCCCAAATTGTCCCTAGGGTGTGAATAAGGCGTCAAGTGTTTCCCCTGCTCTGCACCCCAAGCTCCCTGGGGTACACTCCAGGCTCCCCGTAACCCTGTGTAGGATAAACACTACAGCAAATAGATGTATGGCTAGATAATGAATTTGGATTTTAAAAAAATCTTGTTATTAAAAATTGATTTATTGATGACATTAATAAATATTGGAAATGCTCCAGGCTCCCCAGCGACCCTGTGTAGGATAAGCAGTATCGAAAATCATTAGAGAGCTGGATGGATGAAAGTAAAAATTAAACCAATGAAAATGTGTGTCCCAAATTATCACCACAAACAACAAAAAATTATTAAAATGACCTCAAATCAGTCTTGACAAAAGGTTAAGACTTGCTTCTCTAAAATATGATAGAAACATTCTTCCTTCACATTGAAAATTTAAGAATTTATCAGCAAGAAAGCTTAGACAAGTTTGAAATTCAAAAAGTGTCCCAATATATCTGCATTTAGAATCAGAATCATTTTATTTGCCATATACCTTTACATGTATTAGGAATTTTTCTTGGTGTTGGTCACAACGTGATACATTCAACACAAACAGCTCAGACAATACAATAGAATTCACCCTAATTTTCCACCAGAAATTCAGAGAGCACTACAAAATGCCTGCAAGACAAATAGTGAATTTTATGGTGAATAGGGAACCAGTCCAGACATGGCTTGTATTTTTGTGGATTCAGGTCAATAAGTAAATTTTAATGCCTAGAACCTGAAAGGGATCCAGGTAGAATCCATGTAGAGATGTTTAATTATCAAATTAAACCTTGAAGAACCCTCTTTTCTATGAGTGTACCACTCTCATACAGTGGAATAAGTATTCACTCCCTTTCCACAATTATTTAGTGTTACAACTTGTAACTGATATGGACTTTTCATCTTATAAATTGACTTTATAATGGATATTATTGTCTTGAGTCTACACAAAATAGCCCATAATATTAAAATCAGAGAAAAATCAATATATTGCCATTTTTCTTTTTACAAATAAAAAGCAAAAAAGTTGTGATTGCAAAAGTATTCACTCACACCTCTTGCTGTCAAAAGCCTAAAGTAAGTTCAGGGGAGTGAATACTTATGCAAGCCACTGTATAACATAATACCTTTTTGGTCTTTTTAGGTCCACGATCTAGAAGTAGGCCAACATGAGTCCGGGCAGAATACTGTGGTGGCTTATTTTAATATTCTTACATATTAAGGAAAATAAAAAAAGATCCCATATATGGTTCTTTAAATATTATTTAATTAGTTAAGAGTTCTTAGCTTCCTAGCGCAGTTATACCTGGAATCTATTCTTTTAGGAAAACATTCAGAGGTTCTCCTAGAGCAGTGGTCTCAAACTTCCTTTGAGATCTACCTTCCTGCAGGGTTCATCTCCAAACAAATTCGAACACACCTGTTTCAGTTGATCAAGAACTTCTTAAGGCAATGATTAGATGGTCAGGTGGGCACAATTATGGTTGGAGCTAAAGTCTCTAGGAAAGTAGATCTCCAGAAGGTCTTGCCCTAGAGGGATAACCAAATAACCCATACATTTTCTACATTTAATTATGTTTTGTTCGTTGTTTGTTTGTTGTTTTGAGTGTAAATGAGATAACTGAATCCTGTCATTTTATAAGCTATTCTGATCTTAACAACAACAATGTTGTTAGAAGTTGCATGATGTTTATGTTCATAGATTTATGTATATGTAATTGGAGAAATTATCTGGACAATATGCACAGAAGTGCCAGTTGGAATTTTGAGCTAACTTAAAGGTTAATGTACTGAGACAGATCTGGGCCATTTTCATTTTCCTGGGCAATTTCTGTCCGCTAGCATCCTCTCAAGCCACTACCTACTATCTAGATCAGTGGTCACCAACCCCCTTGAGATACTTGCAGGTTTAATCTCTAACCAAAATCTAACACAGTTGATCAAAAGCTTTTTAAGGCAATGATTAGATGGTTAGGTGGGCAGAATTATGGTTGGAGCTAAAGTCTTCAGGAAGGTAGCTTTCCAGGAACATGCTTGGTGACCACTGACCTACATGCTGTTGTTGTGTGTGCGCACAAATGATTGAGCATAAATTTAATAGTTAAATACAGGCCAGGGAAAGGGGGAAATCACAAACTTGGCCACACAGTTTACTTTCAGCCACTACACACACAAACACTAGTAGAGGAAGAGCTCCCCCTTGTGGAAAATATCCACTAAACCCGAGGAAGCATGATTGAGCTACGTGCTGGGTTTATGGGCTGCCTTGCATAAAAAACAAACAAACAAACAAAAAAAAAATACACACATTATATATATATATATATATATATATATATATATATATATATATATATATATATATATATATATATATATATATAAACATATACAGGTGCATCTAAACAAAATTATTTTGTGGGAAAGTTAATTTTTTTCTGATAATTTAATTCAAAGTGGAACTTTCATATACTTTCATGTTTTCCTAAAATAATGGATTCCAGGTATAACTGTGTTAGGAAGCTAAGAACTCTTAACTAATTAAATAATATTTAAAGAACCATATATGGGATCTTTTTATGTTCTTTTTGTGAAATTCTGTGTTTTGTTTACGCTAGATGTAATGGCACACCTGTCTTCCAAACAGTTCCACTTTCAACTCATCAATCCACAGAACATTCTCCCAAAATGTTTGAGGATCATAAAGGTGTGCTTTGGCAAAATTCAGATGAGACTTAATGTTCTTCTGGGTTCCATGGATGTCATTTTTGCCCAGTGTCTTTCTGATAGTGGAGTCATGAACAGTGACCTTTACTGATGCAAGAGAGGTCTGTAGATCCTTTGTTGTCAATGGCTCTTTTGTGACTTGCTGGATGAGTAGTTGCTGTGCTCTTGGAGGAAATTTGGAAGGTCTGCCACTTCTGGGAAGGTTCACTACCGTGCCGAGTTTTTCCATTTGGAGATAATGGCTCTCACTGTGGTCCTTTGGAGTCCCAGAGCATTTGAAATAGCTTAGTACCCCTTCCCAGACTGACGTATTTCAATCACCTTCTTTTTCATCATTTTTTGGAATTTCCTTCAAGTTTGGCATAATTTGTTACTGGCTAAGACCTTTTAACCAACTTCATGCTGTTGAAAAAGTTGTATTTATGTGTTGATTTCATTGAACAGGGTTTGCGGTAATCAGGGCTGGCTGCATCTGGTCCAGCTGAACCCCATTATATATGCAGTTTCATAGATTTGGGGAATTAGTAACTAGAGGGGCAAATACATTTTCACACAGGCCCAGTTGGTATTTGATACATTTTTTGCTTCAACAAATTACATTATCAATTATAAACTGTATTTTGTGTTTACTCAGGTTGGCTTTGTTTTATCTTAGATTTTGTTTTAATATCTGAAATGACAATTTAGTATGAGATATACACAAAAACAACTCTCATTCACAATATGCTCATATTGAACATCCTTTCAACATATGTAGTTCTGTTTGACTTTATTGCAAACAACTATAAATAATGTACAGTACTGTGCAAAAGTTATAGGCACCCTATTCTTTTTAGTACAAACTTTGTAGATTTTTTTTATTTTATGACATCTACATTATCGAGTCAGTACAAAAAACATTTTAGATTCCCAAACATTAGTTTTCTAGCACAAAATTAAATGTTACAGAAAAATGTTTGTATGTCATTAAAGAAAGTAACATTTTACATAAGAGACACTGTTCAGACAAAAAAAAACATAATGAAGGCTGCTGGGTTTTGCTGCAAAAATAAGAAGCAAGTGGGAGGTGCTCAAGGTTCTCAATAAAACCTACCAGCTAATTTCCTTATAAAACTGCACTAATTGTACCAGAGACTATTTTTTTTTCATGATCAAATATTTACTTTGTTTCATTTACTATTTTAGTGTAGAAACATTTAATGTCATTATTTTGTAGCCATCTTTGCAGTTCTGTATATTCACACTATTCAGTGTCATCCAGAAGACAATGGGTTTCCTTTTGAGTCTGGTTCCTCTCAAGGTTTTTTTCTCAATTCATCTCGAGAAGATTTTCCCAGCAACTGTTGCCACTGGCTGGCTCATTTAAGATGTACAGTGGTGTGAAAAAGTGTTTGCCCCCTTCCTCATTTCCTGTTCCTTTGCATGTTTGTCACACTTAAGTGTTTCGGAACATCAAACCAATTTAAACAATAGTCAAGGACAACACAAGTAAACACAAAATGCAATTTGTAAATGAAGGTGTTTATTATTAAAGGTGAAAAAAAATCCAAACAATCATGGCCCTGTGTGAAAAAGTGATTGCCCCCCTTGTTAAAACATACTATAACTGTGGTTGTCCACACCTGAGTTCAATTTCTCTAGCCACACCCAGGCTTGATTATTGCCACACCTGTTCACAATCAAGGCATCACTTAAATAGGAGCTGCTTGACACAGTAAGGTCCACCAGAAGATCCTTAAAAGCTACACATCATGCCGAGACCCAAAGAAATTCAGGAACAATTGAGAAAGAAAGTAATTGAGATCTATCAGTCTGGAAAGGGTTATAAAGCCATTTCCAAAGCTTTGGGAAACCAGCGAACCACAGTGAGAGCCATTATCCACAAATGGCGAAGACATGGAACAGTGGTGAACCTTCCCAGGAGTGGCCGGCCGCCCAAAATTACCCCAAGAGCGCAGCGACGACTCATCCAAGAGGTCACAAAAGACCCCACAACAACGTCCAAAGAACTGCAGGCCTCACTTGCCCCAGTTAAGGTCAGCGTTCATGCCTCCACCATCAGGAAAAGACTGAAAAAATGGGCTGCATGGCAGAGTTCCAAGGAGAAAACCACTGCTGAGCAAAAAGAACATCAAAGCTCGTCTCAATTTCTCCACAACACATCTTGATGATCCCCAAGACTTTTGGGACAACATTCTGTGGACCGCGAGACAAAAGTGGAACTCTTTTGAAGTGTGTGTGTCCAAGTATATTCTGGAGAAGGAACACTGCATTTCATAAAAAGAACATTATACCAACAGTAAAATATGGTGGTGGTAGTGTGATGGTCTGGGGGGCTGTTTTGCTGCTTCAGGACCTGGAAGACTTGCCGTGATAAAAGGAACTATGAATTCTGCTGTCTACCAAGAGATCCTGAAGGAGAATGTCCGACATCTGTTCGTGTACTCAAGCTGAAACGAACTTGGGTTCTGCAGCAGGACAATGATCCTAAACACACCAGCAAGTCCACCACCGAATGGCTGAAGAAAAACAAAATGAAGACTTTGGAGTGGCCTAGCCAAAGTCCTGACCTGAATCCTATTGAGATGTTGTGGTATGACCTTAAAAAGGCCGTTCATGCTCGAAAACCCTCTAATGTAACTGAATTAGGACAATTCTGCAAAGATGAGTGGGCCAAAATTCCTCCAGGACGCTGTAAAAGCCTCATTGCACGTTATCGCAAACGCTTGGTTGCAGTTGTTGCTGCTAAGGGTGGCCCAACCAGTTATTAGGTTTAGGGGGCAATCACTTTTTCACACAGGGCCATGATGGTTTTGATTTTTTTTCACCTTTAATAATAAACACCTTCATTTACAAATTGCATTTTGTGTTTACTTGTGTTGTCCTTGACTATTGTTTAAATTGGTTTGATGTTCCAAAACACTTAAGTGTGACAAACATGCAAAGGAACAGGAAATGAGGAAGGCGGCAAACACTTTTTCACACCACTGTATATCTATATTAGGATTTGGTAAAGAGTTCTGCTTTAGGACAATGTCTGTGAAAACACTATACAAATCAAGTTGAAAGTAATTATCAATGCAGAATTCAATAATGAATACATCTCTTTAGAGAAGGTGACTCACAATAAAATGTGATATATGCACTTGTGTTTAATAGACACAAATTTTCATTAGATTCAGTAAATTGGATTTTTTTTTGTTCAGTTACAGATATGACATTCAGTCAGGGATGAATTACTGACTAGGCCTACTGGGCACATTCCCAAGAACCCTGGCCACTAGGGGGCCCTCAATGAGCATAGATTTGACATGAATTAATAAGCCATTATGCTGTCATACTTAACATAATACAAAAAACATGAGCCAATGAATGCAGTTACAGCATCTAAAATAAATTCAGAAACATTATTGGTATGTGGGTCTGAATTTGTGTCCAATTAGCAGTCAGTTAGGTCTAACTATTTTAAAGAACTATTAATCAAGATTAGTTAAAATTGGTCAGTATTAGGTCTCTAATGATTAATTAGGTGGGTTCAACATTTGCATGATTTTTTTTAACCAATTGAGCTTGCCCCCTTTCTTGCCGATGTTCATGAAGCTATGCTGTTTATTTATTAAGGGCATTGCCTTACTTTGTTATGTAGATATGGATGTTAAATGTTCCTAACCTTTGTTGTACTGCATTAGGGAAGATAAAGGAAGATAAAGGATAAGAATATACCTCATAATTACATAAAAAATATACCTCACAATTAGACAAATACCTAGCTATCATTATGCTTAACTGGAGATCCAAATAAATAAAAACACTATATATATATATATATATATATATATATATATATATATATATATATATATATATATATATATATATATATATATATTAAAAAAAATTTTTTGGCTGCATTGACATCTGCAGTTCTCTTTCATAGCTAAATAAATCAATTTCACAAGTTATATAGTATAGAATAGTATGGCTATCACGTCGAAGCATGCTGCAAACTCCATTTTCCAGTAGACACCACGGCCTACAAACATGGCTGCTTCGGACTACACTGTAGAACTGTTCTGTTTACTGATGTGTGCCTTTGTCCTGCCTAGTACATTATATTTGATAATTGCCTGACCATTGCCTGTTTGATCTTGAACCTGCTTATTATTTTGTATTTGTTGATAAAAATTGCTTTACCTGTAACTGCATTCGTCATCGCCTCCATGTGACAGTGGCTAATTTATATACAAGATGACTGTGACTGGCTTTCAGAAGCTTAGCTCTTAGATAAGCATCGCCCCTTAACATGATACTGATTTACTATATAAACAACACTATAAATGCACACATTTTGGCTCATGCTGATTTATGAGAATGTCTGAGTGCCTTCACTGTCCAGTTTTTCTTTGTATTTGGTCTCAGAGTTTTCAGTTGCTGTTTCCATTACTAACATAGATACACATTATATCTATCATAACATACATTTCATGGTAGTTCATCCAAAGCACTGCCTTACCTGGATCTCTAAGTTAAAACATACATATCTTCTTGATTTGTTACATGAGGCCACCATTCAAACAGTTTGACGCTTTGAAGAGATTAGGTTTACACACGTTTTCATACGTGTTACTAATTCTACATCCAGTTCATCTCCTTCACAATTAGCAAATTACTCCATCTTGGAAAAGAGCTGCCGATATTTATTCTGGTTTTACTGTGGTTCTTGTCATTAAGTTTTTTTTTTAAAGCACCATGTATTTTTACTTTTTTTATTTGTACAGACTGAGATAACAAAATAATAATACCCTATGTGTGCGGAGTTAGCATTTTCTCCCTGTGCTTTGGTGGTTTCCTCTGGGTACTCTGGTTTCCTCCCACAGTCCAAAAACATATGCTGTAGGATGGTTGGCATCTCCAAATTGTCCATAATATGTGAGTGGGTGTGTGAGCGTGTGCAGTTGTGCCCTGTGATGGCTTCCCTAGGATAGGGAACCTTCATCCAGGTTCCCTGTGTAGGATAAGCAGTACAGAAAATGAATTAATGGATGGATGGAATAATAGTAATGACAACAACAACAACAACAACAACAACAACAACAACAACAACAACAAAATAATAATAATAATAATAATAATAATAATAATAATAATATGCTTAAATTATATAGTGCCTTTCTCATACCAAAGTATGTTTTACATATCCAGGAAATGAACAAAAACACAACATAATGATGTTTAAAAAATCTACAAAAATTAACAGGCATGCTGAAAATGATCAGAGGCTACACTCAGTCCAATATGGGTAGGTGGACATACATCACACAAGGTGGATCAAAGCCTGAAGAAATCTGTTGCTTAAGCTTGGGCCTGGAGCTCCCCCACTACCGGCAACCAGCAGACAAATTTGGGTAACAACCAAATACAATAAAACAGAAACAATTATCAAACCTAAAAACATGGAAGCAAGAAAAGAAAACACTGGTGAAAAGCACCAGCTAAAATGCATACAGCATAATCGCAACCAAAAACATTGTGAAGTGATAGAGATGGAGTAAACAATCATTGGGGAGTGCCTAGAAAATGACTAATTGGAAAATGAGGCACATGTAAACACCAACAAGCATTCATAATGCACCTGTGTTGTGGCCATGGCTTAAACCTTTTACAATTATTATTATGTTCTACATATTTTCTGAGTTATTTGTACAAGAAAGAAATAATAATAAACAATATTATAAATAAAACTATTGCAAATTGGACTGGCGATAGAGATGACAAATACATTCCCCTCTGAAATTGGAACAGCAAGACCAAGTCATTTGTTTGTGCTATACTCCAAAGACATTTTTTGAGAGCAAAAGATGAATGAGTTTCAATTTCAGCTTTTGCTTTTTACATCTGGAAGTGTTAAACAACAACAACAAAAAAAAAAAAACATAGAACCTTTGAATCAGAACACCCAATTGTTAGGTAAGAAAATTATATGTCTTGAAGTAAATTAAAGTAAATAGGACTTAATATTTGGATGCATACTCATGTCTTTCTATAACTGAATTAATTCTGTGACTCTCTGACATCACCAAATTGTTGGTTTCTTCTTGTGTGATGCTTTTCCAGGCTTTTACCTGAGCCTCTTTCAGTTGTTGTTTGTTACAGGGGGTTTCTCCCTTCAGTCTCCATTTCAGGAGGTGAAATGCTGCTCAACTGTATTAAGGTCTGGTGATTGAAGCCGCCAGTCTAAAACCAACTTTTTCCCCCTGATCAAATAGTTTGTTGTGTTGGCTGTGTGTGTGTGTGTTTTTTTTTTGGTTTTTTTTGATGATTGTCTTGCTGCATGATAAAGTTCCTCCTGAGTAATTTTGGTGCATTTCTCTGTAAATTGGCAGACAAAATTTAAACTTCTGAATTCATTCTGCTGCTACCATCATGAGTTCCATCATCAATAAACATTAGTGAGCTTTATCCAGAAGCAGCCATGCAAGCCCAAGCCAGGACACTACCTCCACCATGTTTCACAGATGAGCTTGTATGTTTTGGATCATGAGCAGATACTTTATTTCTCCACAAGTTGGCCTTTCCATCACTTTTCCATCACAAGATTAAGGTTAATCTTCGTTCCAGAATTTCCAGCTCATTTCTTTGCAAATTCCAATCTGGCTTTCTGATTCAATCTTGTGGTTTGGTCTCTATATTTCTGCTCTCGAAGTCTTCTTCAAACTGTGACATCACAAACTTATGATTTATGGTGTGATGCCTTGTGCAAGTTGTTGGTGATGTTGTTTTTGGGTTTTCCCTCACAGCTCTTACAACAGTTCTGTTATCAGTTGTTGTTGTTGTTGTTGTTTTCCCTTTGGCCGACCTATTTGGTGTCTGTTACTCAGTACACCAGTGGCTTCTTTCTTTTTCAGAACATTCGCGCTTTGAGAAACTGCTTTTAAAGGCGCTTTATAAAATTCATGTTATTATTATTATTATTATTATTATTATTATTATTATTATTATTATTATTATTATTATTATTATTATTTTCATTCCAGATACATGTATTGGCTATGCCCAATTTTCCTTCTTTTCTCAGCTTCAAAATGGTTTGTTTTTCTCCCATACACAGCTCTCTAATCTTCATGTTGGCTTATGCTTTTTTTTAAATAACAAATACAGTCTTCACAGGTGATACTGAAGGATCACACCTGTCAGTCACATGTTCCAATATTTTTACTCGCATCAAATTAGCTGGTCCGATACAAAATGTGCCATATATGATGACATTTAACACATCTTCTTATATTCATCTTTTGATCTCAAACCCAACTGTCTTCAGTGCGCAGCAAAAACAAATGAATTGGCCTTGCTTTTCCAATAGTTTAGATGGGGATTGTAAATGTATATAAAACTATAAATATATAGTTATATATATAACTATATATAACTATAAAATCGACACAAATTGCATCGATGAAAATGGAAAGAGAAGCCAAAAAACATTCATTTTCCATAATGGGTCAGATTATAAATGAACTAAAAGAATACGTGCTAAGAATAGTGACGTGCTGTCACTGCTGATTGTTAAATCTTGTTAAAAACCTGGACTTGGTGGTTGAGTTCGAAAAGCAAGTAAAAGCAAGAAGGAAGCCAGTCGTCTAAGATAAGTTTACCTTCCGCGTACCCTAAGGCAACACAAATACTTATAATGGATGTGTAATCTTGTAAAGTAAATGTTTTTTGGATTTTTTTGGCAATGATTCAGGTTACGGTGAGGAGCGGTCAGGGCCCTATTCACTGGGGAGTGTAGCTTGTATTCAGCAGTTATTCAATGGTCTACATAGAAATGTATTGTTACCAGTGGCAGCTGGTGATTTTTTTAAATAGGGGAATCACAGTTGTCTGTAAGGTGTCTTCATATATACCTGTGTTTGTCCTGTTTTATCTGTTTTATCTTTCAGCTGTTGTTCTGGCCTCTTGTTTAATTCTCAGTCTCTGCTAATACATAAGAGCAGGTCAACCAGAAATCAGGTCATCAAAATTAGTAGCATCTGTCATGTTGCCCTAAATATCAGCTAAGCTGCTAGCTACCTAGTTACAGCTGGCTAATAAAACCTACAAAGAAACCCAAAAAATCCAAAACAAAATCCAAAACAAATGCAAATAATAAAAAATTGCTTCGTTCTTATGATTTATTTACAATATTTACCAATATAGTTGTGTACAATTGTTATGAATTAGGCTATTGAACATTACTGAAGCTCCAAGCCCTCAGTCTGACTGCTACCAATATGAATAAGTTTGTGATGTCAGTTATGTTCATTACCATTTCAGTAATTGGCAGTTGGTTAATATGTTCAGCTCCTTTGAAATATCTCCCACTCATCATAATGGAGAAGCCATGTATCTGAGCAGGACAAGCAAACTTTTACAAGCAAACAATTAACTATGTGTTTTTCTATGCAAAACACCCCCAATGAGTGTTATTCTTCCACCCATTAAAACACAGTATAGTTGGCTCCAGGGCCGTACTGGGACATAATCTCAGGCTGAGAGTCTCACACACATCCAGGCCACCCCAAACACCCACAACAAATTTTTAAACCACTGACAACACTATTTTTATTTTCCTAAATTCAATTTATTACACACAGTATAGTCGTCCCATAAAAACATAAACAAGAAACCTAGAGGTCATGAAGCAGTCCTAATTTATATCAGCTTTCATGGGTATCCCAAGCATTCAACAACACCAAAAGTGCAAAGCTGCCAGTAACTCTCTACATTTCACTCACAAAAGTACATTAAATGCAGAAGAGAGGTAAACAAAAGACACATTTTTGGCCATTTTTCATGTTCCTGTCACTTCTTTACCACGTCTAGTGATATAAACAGAACTGTCTCCACATTGTTGGAATAAAAAATGTTTAACCTCACCATAATTTGCGAATCAAAATTTCTTTTAGTTAAAATTAATGTAACTTAAAAATACTTAAAATACCTGAGCGTTAACCTTACTATATTTCATACAAATATACTAAAGCATATTTAATTTCTCTTTATTTACCTCTACCTGTCATCTCAGGTTGACCCTGCACAGAGCAAGTGCCGGGTTAACTCTCTCCACCTTATTGTGAAAAATAGGAGAAAACAGTTTTTTTTTCAACCTCACATATGGGCAGACATAATTTTTTAAATTGCCTAAATATCTGTTAGCACAATACGAACTTCATGATGACAATATCTATTTAGAAAAATCCTAATATTGAACATGATATTACCTTTTATGACTCATAGCTTGGAAAAGAGTTTGTTGTTGTTTTGTTGTTGTTGTTGTTGTTGTTTTCCCTAGCTGTATTTGTAATTTCAACATTTAAAATAACAACATGGAGTGCTCTCCAAATGTACTGTACATAAATTTGGAAATTTGTCTGCTAAATGACTTAGTATTATAACTAGTGACACTGTGGTTAATACCCATTTAGCTAAGTTAGCAAACACAAAGGTACAGTATTTACAGACGACCTATACTTTTGACCTGCATTTGAAGCCCTGAACAGGTAAGTAATTTTGTTACATTTCACTGCTTCTTTTTAGAGGGCTTTCTTTTTGCGTGCCCTTTCCCTCCATCCTCGCTCTGTTGAATGATGACTCTGTTCCAAACCATTCACCGGAGCTGAGGAGAATGGTAGCATTGCAAGTCAAGTCTAAGAGATTCATGATTTGTTATTGAGTTATTATCGAATGCTGAAGTCGGAAAGGATCACTTGAGTGCATATTGAGTACATGCAATAATATAAAATAATTAAAACATTTTGTTAAATAAAATAAAAAAACAGCATGGAAGCATAACAAATCAGTTGTCAGCCCAGCGGGAAGTCTCCTGGTGCTCCTGATGGCCGCTCCAGGCCTGATTAAATCTGCCGTAGACGCGAATTGAAGCCATGCTTCACTGGATTCCTATGGGTGCTGTGTCATGGGTTTCAAAGAAGATTTTAATGCAAGCTGTGCTGTCTACCTATAGAAGTTTGTGTTAAATGGAAAACAAAAACAAATAAATAAACAAACAAACCAAAAACAGTGAGCTATTGTTGTGAAATATTTGGAAATTTTATGTTGATTTTACATACAATATTTTATTTCACCAAACGTCATGAATAATATAGACATATTTGTACATTTATTATTCAAAACATTTAATTCCTTCGTTTTAATGAAATTCGAGGGGAAAGGTGGCAATCATATGTGACAACAACAACAGACTTCTTATATCATAGGCCTGCATAAAATATAAACACTTTATGCATATTTTATTACATATTTTATTAACTAACTGTCTAACTAACAAAAAGCATCAATTCAGTGTTTCCCTATCCTGTTTAATACTGCACTGCATATTTGAACTCATTAGTTACACTCATAACAACCAGAAAAGGTTCTTTATAGTTATGCCATATGGCACAATGGATGGAACAATCATTTTCAACCACAAAGCTCCTTCCATATAATAGTGAGATTTACAGTGGGGAAATTATTTGTTTATAGGTTCTCTCTGGTGAAAACACATTTGCTAACAGATGCAGTAAAGTGTTCAGAAATATTCAGTAGTATAAAACAATATCCCATTAGTATCCCACAACATTCACTGTTTTGTATTGAGGAAAGATTGTAATACTTGCAGAGAAATGTGAGCTGGTGAGAGATGAATTAGTCTTGGTGTGATGGTCCTTTGATACAAAAGTAAACAAAGAAGCTTAATATTAGCTAGCTAGGGTACACTTGTAAAGCTTCTCCTCTACGGCTTCCCTCTATGGCACACCTATTGCAGACAGCATGCACATACTGTATATTGATGCCACAAGCAATTACTTCTGAAGTGAATGCTTCATCATTTCTTCACAATCAGACAAACAGCAGAATAACTGCTTATCAATCAATCAATCACATCAATGCTTTATTAAAGAAATGATTGAAGTATCCAAAATTACGCTGAATAATTTGGTTGATTTTTAGCGTGTTGATTTGATGTCTGTCCTTTATGTGGAAGCGAGGTTTTGAGCTCAGGATACTGGTCTGTTTTCCTCCCACCTCCCAGAAACATGCCAGATTGGCTTTGCTAAATTGCTCTTAGGTGTGACTGAGTGTATGAATGTGTGTGCATGGTGCCTGCAATGGCTTGGGATCTTATCCAGGCGGCATTCTTGCCTCACACCCAGTGTTCCCATTATAAATTCCAGATCTTGCACGATCCTGACCCGGGATAAAGCGGTCAGTGAAGATTAACAAATGAATGTGAAAGCAAGAGATATGTAAAACAAAGCAAATTATGGAGGAAGACTTTTGTAGGTCCAGCAACAGTGTTGTATACTATATGGCCAAATGTGGACACCTGCTCATCACACCCATGTGCTTGATGAAGATCCCTTTACAGATTTAGTCCCCCCTTTGCTGTTATAATATTTTCCACTGTTCTGGGAAGGCTTTTCACAAGATTTTAGAGCGTGATGGTGGGGATTTGTGCTCAATCGGCCACAGGAGCATTAGTGAGGTGGGACACTGACGTTGAGTGAAGAGGCCTGGGAAGCAGTCAGCATTCTGATTCATCCCAAAGATATTCAGTGAGCTTGAGGTCAGGAATCTGTCCAGGCCACATCTTCCCCTCCAACCTTAGATTCAGTGAAGGGTAATGTTACAGCATACAAAGACATTCTATACAATTGTGCGCTTCCAATTTTGTGACAACAGTTTGGGAAAAGCTTACATATGGCTGTGATGTTTAGCTGTTTATATACTTTTTGGCCATATAGCGTATTTGATGCAATTTCATTTGTGCTACAAATGCTTGAAACAATTTCCCACTTTGAATTATCACTTTTTTGTTGTCAATTTTTGAAACAACTTCCCAGCTGATTTTGTCCTTGTCCACCCTTTGCGTATGCCGTATTGGTTTGCTGATCCAAGATCACTTTTGGATATCTCTGGCTTAGCTAGATAGGCAATCTGTATAACCGATGTGGAGCTGGACCTGAAGTGAATCAGGAGTGTTTTGCCGAATATGTGAGAACGTCATGTTTGCGTGTTCCATGCACCAGGAGGCGCCGTAAAGCAACTCAACTATATGTCTTGAAGAATATCAAATGCACAACTACATAGAGCAGCAGTTTCCTATGTCTATAATGTTCACCAGTGTGAATGTGCTGAATTAAATGAACTGCTTACTGCTATACATCCTAAACTACTTAATCCATTGATTTTATCATTGACCTCTAGTTATTTCTGCATTACAGACTGAAAAGGGCCGTTCTTCATTGTCTAGTATAGCCAGTATAGTGAGTATGGCCACCAAACAGCTTTTTTGTACATTCAGTAATGGGTCCTATTTGACGTATAGACATATACTTGACATACAGTGTACTACAGATAGTGTATAAGACCATATCATATTTAGTGTCTGTTATAGGAATAAGGATGTTATCACTTCATATGTCTTCACATTTCAGTCTTGCTAAGATTTTACTATATGAAAGGATGTGGGTTCAAAGTGTGGGGCCAGAAAACCACTGTTGGTCCTTAGAGAAAGATCCTTTTCCCTCAACAGCTCAGCTCAAAGTGGATTGTATTCTCTGGATTGTATATGTAATTAACAGATCACTGATGAGAGCTAGTCTCTTTGAGAACATTTTTAACCCAGTTATACAGTCATCTCTTACTGCTTTGTGGACAGGTTTGCTACATCTATTACAGCTTGTTTCAGGCTTATACATAAGTCAGTGAAGCTACCCTACAGTAACTTTAACCATATTAAGTCTTTTTCCTTTCTCCCTGTGTTCAGATAATTGATGTGCGAATGAGGTCAGGAAAGATACAACACCTTCGGTGAACACATGCCGAAAATGTGGACTTGTATTCATGACAGGTCAGACACAAAATGGACAGATGAAAAAGGAGAGAGAATGTTGATTCTGAGTCCTTTACGTTTTCTTATTTCTTCCACTTAGCAAGCAGAGCTATGTGTGTGTGTGTGTGTGTGTGTGTGTGATCAATGGAGAGAGGCTTTGGAGCACAAGCATTTATTATCAGGCTCTGTGAACCTCGGGCCAGACATCCAACCATCCCACACTTTCCCTGCTTCTACCTCCTATAACACACCATGAAATTATGGTGCTCCACAAGCATTGTGATCAAAATGGCTCATTTCACACCATTCGTTCTGTGTCCTCCAACCATTTTCCCTATCAAAAACCGGTCATTGTCAGCAGCCAGGGTGTGGGTATATTTAAATTGGGGTGTATTTATGTGATTTATGCCTGGTGTGTGTGTGTGTGTGTGTGCGTGTGTGCGAGTGTGAGTAGAGAGAGGATGAGGTTAAAGGTAATGTGTATCCTAAAAGATGAAATGAGAAAAGCATTCTCTGAAGAGGATTATCACATAGCTGTTAGCTGTGGGAACAATTTGAAGTTCACATTCCCCTGCTGTTCTTATACTTCCATACCTCTAGCAAATGCAAAAGGGTGTGTGTCAGTCCTCTCTGTGCAACACGGTGCAATGGCAGCCTTTAATCTTCTCACCGTATTCACTCCATCTCTACAGAGGCTGCTAAGGAGCACACACACACACACACACACACACACACACACACACACACACACACACACACACACACACACACACACACACAGAGAGAGAGAGAGAGAGAGAGAGAGAGAGAGAGAGCAGAGGTTACAACAGCATGCTCTCGGTTTTATTTGGTTGTTGCTAGGTGACCGTTAATCTATAGTTAAATACAAAGATCCTGACGTTCACCCTGAGTGAAGGAGGCAATTAGGAAAATGGAAAAACTGAGACATCTTTAAATACATTGTTTGACAAGAACTATTTTAACCCAGTGACTATTGGGAGAGAAATAGCATAAACATCTGAAAACAAAGCATGGCTGGCTAGTGTAATGGCACGCACACAGTGCCACTGATTAGCGGCTCCCTGTTGCCACAGCAACCATGGGGCAGTCAGCTCCAAGGTGACATGCCACTTAATGCCCTAGAATGCCATCGAAGGCCACAAGGGAGCAGCAGTGCCCGTTTCAACAAAACACCATGAACCACAGCATTGTAAGTACGCGTCTGTACATAATGCCAGGTGGTCCTTGATGCAGTGTTCCTGATGCTCCTTGATAATTGACAATATAATCTACAGTGCATTATGCTGCTGTGTGTGACTGCCCTGTCAACCATGTTGTAAACACTTATCGGGTCAGACGAGGTCCTACTCATGACCTACAGTCTAGAGGGGAGTGTAATTTTGAAGGAGATAAATGCAGAGCAGAAGAGATAGTAAAGGCGACTGAGATTATCGCCATCTGTTCCATGTAAGAGAACAAGAGAGACAGACAGTGTGTGTGTGTGTGTGTGTGAGTGAGTGAGAGAGAAAGATTGACAGTGAGATATATTTTGACTGACAGCAATAAACCCTGCTAAAAAAAGAATTGCTTCCACAGTTATTTGCTTCGCATTGTGGTTTCTCTAGCATACCAGACATTTTAAACTAGATGTACATGGCTGTACAGCAAAAATGGGCATCAATGCTCATCTGTATGGGATCACGACTCTTGCTCTTGTTCACACGGTTTGTATCAATATACAGTCCCCTCTGAAAGTATAGGAACAACAAGGGCAATTCTATTGTTTCTGCTATACATTGAAGACATTTGGGTTTGAGATCAAAAGATGAGAAAAACGAGATGATAGATCGGAATTTCAGTATTAATTTCCTGATATTTACATCTAGAGGTGTTAAACAGCTTAAAACAGGGCACCTTTGCTGGGAGACCACCCAATTTATAAGTGAGCAAAAGTATAGAAACAAATAGTCTTAAAGTAAATAACACTTAATATTTGGTTGCTTATGCCTTGCTTGCAATAACTGCATCAAACCATTGACCGACTGACATCACTGAACCTTAGTATTTTCCAGGCTTGTACTACAGCTGCTTTCAGTTGTTGTTTGTTTTGGGGGGTTCTCGCTTCTGTCTCTTCTTCAGGAGGTGAAATGCATGCTCAACTGCGTTAAGTATTGGTGATTGACTTGGCCAGTCTAAAACCTTCCACTTTCCCCTTCCACTTTTAAATTGGATAAATTTCTCTGTAATTTGGAAGAAAGATTATTTCCGTATACTTCTGAATTTATTCTGCTGCTACCCTCATGAGTTACATTACCAATAAAGATTAGTGAGCCCATTCTAGAAGCAGCCATTCAAGCCATGATGCTACCTCCATCATGATTGACCAATGAGCTTGTATGTTTTGGATCATAAAAAGATCCTTTCTTTCTCCACACCTTAGCATTTCCATCACTTTGGTAGATGTTCTTGGTTCCTGAACTTTTGTGGCTCATGTCCGTATTTTTTTTTTTGCAAATTCCAATCTGGCTTTCTGGTTCTTACTGCTGATGAGTGGTTTGCATCTTTTGGTATGGCCTCTATATTTCTGCACTTGAAGTTCTCTGGTATTCATTTTGGTTTACCATTTTTAACAAGAAATGCAGTCTTTACAGGCACAACCCAGGGCTCAAACCAAGAGTAGACATTCATAGGTATTTATTCTTTAAACTATGAATTGAACAGGGCATAACTGGGCTGCAGGAAACACCAGTCGCATGCTCCAATATTTATGATCACGTGAAAAAAAAAAATGGGTGGGTTCAAACAAGAGGTGTCATGATCTAAGTTGTTTAACACATCTAGATATAAATATGCAGAAATTAAAGCTGGAATTCTGATCTACTGTCTCATATTCATCATTTGATGAATGTAGAGCAATAGAATTGACCTTGAGGTTCCAATACTTTCAGAGCAGGCTATAGCTGACTGAGATTGGCAAGCAACTAGATAAGGTAAGCAATTTTACCTGAGTGATTCACTGAACACGTTCCAGATTGAACCATTTTGGCACTCTTTGCCTTGTTGTTATTGCAGAATAACTATTTTTGATGTCAGGCTGAACCACTGATTAATTTCAGAGGGGTTAGAAAATATATAAAGGATAAAACATGAAAAGGTTTATAGCAAAATAATGAAGAGGTTTATAGCAAAATAATCAATGACAGAGTGGTGTTATGCAGACTGATGCGAAACAGAGGGCTTTCATCACCAAATGTTGATTAATTTCCAATAGCAGCATAACCAAAAGTGTTTCATTCCTCTTATACCACAGCAATTTGCCAACAATTGCAATTTTTAATTGATTAAAAAATGTCATACTTTTTTTTATCCATTTATAATTACAGTTAATGTTGTGCAACATTCATAAAACAAACTAGTTTCTGTTATCACTTACATTATAACAGCTGTATAAAGATGTTCCCTCACCAGCCTTTTTTTCACTTGTTTGAAGTTAATAAAAATAATGTATCTTTTAACGTTACCGAGAAACTGTTAACTCCTCCATCTTAAAGACCATCCCAAGGTAGAAAACATAAAGGAAAACATTACCTCTGATTGTTCCAAAGATCTGACACTGGAGACTCCTTACAAAAATGCTAAATAAATGTCTCTTCACAGAGTGCTTCTCCATATCAATCATTATATTTGTTTTCACATATTTCCGATAATGTGGATCATCTGCCAAGTAAGTCCTTGTGTAATTTGTTATCATAGAATCAATTAGAACAAGCAAATGAATATATCTTGCAGCCAGAACTATTGGAAACACCTTCTGACCAATCAAGCATTCTACAGTGCTGTATTATAATATCAATAAAATCACCATGTGATCTGTAAAAGTGCTAAGCGATGCGTTCTTGCATTTTGCATGAATGACTATAGGTATATCTCACTGGTTCAATATCTTAACTGGTTCTTTCCATCTTTTTTTTTTTTTTTTTAAATCACCATAGCATCTGGTAGCCAAGAAAAATAACATACATGACAGGTTCATGATTTGTGTCAAATTAGTGTGTCAGGTTAAAGGAGGACATGTTAATGATGCACTCAGTGACCTTTTCTGTTATGTTGTGCTGAACAGCCGATAGGTGACATAAAATAATATGCGCTATCCATCCATTTTCCCTACACAGGGTCACGGGAACCTGGAGCCTATCCCAGGGGACTTGGGACACAAGGAAGGGGACACTCTGGATGGGGTGCCAACCCATTGCACGCCACAGTCACACACACATTCACTATTTGTAAACGCCAATCAGCCTACAACGCATGTCTTTTGGACTGGGGAAGGAAACCAGAGTAGTTCAATGAAGCCTCCATAGGACAGGGAGAACATGCAAGCTCCACACACACACACACACACACACACACACAGGGCAGAGACGGGTTCAAACCCACCATCCTGGAAGTGTGAGGCAAACATGCTAACCACTAAGCCACACATATGCACTATATGTTTCAAACCTGAAATCTTCAACCCGTACCCCACCTTCACCTTTGTGTAGAACTATCTGAAGACTTTTAAAGGTAAATTAAGGTACGGTTCATATCATGTTTTCACTTGAGCTTGCCAACACACCTTATTCAAGATTAGAGACAGACTAGAGAAGAACAACAGGAACTGAAGAGCCTGCAGATCCCTGACATTTAGTCTTATATCGCCGGTGTAGAGAACCTGAGAGGCGTACAGATGTTTGGGAATACCCGATATGACCCTACATATCTTGATTCCTGTGCTTCTTTCTTCCTCACTATACAGCATGTAATGCATGTGCTTAACAGTTGTATCAGCCTGCTTTGATTTATTCCTCTAAACCCACATCAGGTTCAAATTGCCCAGTTACTCATTTCACATCCTTTCTATTATTTGGAGTGTCTGTGCATGTAAACGAGGGTAAGAGTGGGAGAATGAACGCATACACTTGCACACACACACACACACACACACACACACACACACACACACACACACACACACACACACACACACACACGTGATCAAAGGCAAACTCTCTCACCTCTCAGAATCACACTCAAGGGATTTGCTCTTCATTTCCATACCAGCACACCAACCTCTCTCATCCTCTCTCTCTCTCACTTGCTTTCTCTCTCGGTCTCTCTCACATAAGCACACACACACATACACACACACACACACACACGCACACACACACGCAGAAGGGAGGGGAGAATGGAGGCAGTTCAAAGCCTTTTTCTCTGTGAGCATGGCATGCCTGGCTTTGATCTCACTCTGACTAATTTGAAGACGTCAAGTTTCTGGGAGATTGGCTCCCATATGCTGCAGTGCTGTTCTCTTCACTCCAGTGCTAATCGCAAGCTTAGCCACTCGCTAGCACGTTCCTAACTACTGCACACGCAGAGCTTGCTAACATGTAGGCACCATAGCCCTAAGTGATTCAACAGCAAGGCGTGTGATTGGTCACTAACCACCCACCATTAAACCCTCAAGCTTGTTGATGATGAGCCAGAGCACAGGTCAAAATGATTATCAACCAGTCTAACAACACTATCAAACCACAACTTGCCGGATGCTAGCAAGGATCAGACAGACCTCAATGTTAATCATCGATTGACTTAACAGTCAGTGGTATAGATGTGGTTTATTGCACCAGCATTTCATCAGATCTTTATCTGACAACAGGAAAAGTCATCCCTCCTTATTTTCTCCTCCCCAGCACTGCAGCAGCACACAGATATTAAAGTGAGAGACACAGAGAGAGCAAGCGAGAGCGAGAGCAAGAGAGAGGAGGCAGAGAAAGAGATGGGGGTGCATGAATAATTGTTGAAGATATTTTTACTGTGACCCACTTTAAAGTTGAATTCAAAGCTCTTAAAGGGGCCACGTCCTGGAGAGTGCTGGAGTCAAAAGTGCGCAATGCTGCAGAGGACGGTAGGAACATAGTCAATGTTAAATGACACATATAACTGAACAAAGAACCATTAGTAATCAATTCTGAATTGAAAACAAACAAACAAACAAAACAAAAAACGCAGTGTGAATACCAGAGGAATTCTATCGTTGGCACTTGGTGAAGGAGTGATATCATTTCACCCAGAACCCCTACACCTTAAAAAAGTGCTGCAATATTAGATGCTTGCTGGATATGTGTCTGGAACTTGTTGAAATAGATGGCTAACACATTTAACCTTTCACACGCAGGTTTTTCGGTATGTCTCTTCATGCCATTTCACCACCATTGAGACTCATAGTCAGCCAGACAGGTTTGTCTTATTATTCAGTTCAATTCAACTGAATTTGTATAGCACTTTCACCAATGGATAGTATCAAAAAGAAACTTTACAGATATACATAAAGTCCAAAAATATATATGTTCATTTATCCCTAATGAGCAAGCTAGAGGTGATGGTGGCAAGGAAAAACTCCCTGAGACGATACAAGGAAGAAACATTAAGAAGAACCAGACTCAAAAGGGAACCTCATCTGGGTAACAATGGATAGTGCGATTATAAATAATTCTACATGGTCAAAAAGTGCAATTGTGTAACCAGGAAAAATAGCTTTGACTTGAAGTCTATTATCATTAAGAGACCTAATTATTGACATAATTATTAAATGCAGCTAATTAATGCTATGCTTACACCTAACTCTATCCCCAACCTTAAACTCATGTTTGTTTGTTTGTTTTTTCTTTTCACAAAAGCTGCAGTTTTTGTAAAAGTAGTTTTCCTCATGGAGACCAACCAAACATTCTCACAAGGTCAAAGACTGTCTGATATTCCTATCCTTACGGGGACATTTGGTACTCCTCCAAGATAATAAATAATCAAACACATCTCTGCCCTGCGTGTGTGGAGTTTGCGGGTTCTCCCTGTGCTTTGGGGGTTTCTTCCAGGTATACCGGTTTCCTCCCCCAGTTTCCTCCCTCAGGGGATTTCCTCCAGGTACAACGGTTTCCTCCCCAGTTTCCTCCCCCAGAGGGTTTCCTCCAGGTACACCAGCTTCCTCCACCAGTTTCCTCCCCCATGGGGATTTCCTAGAGGTACACCAGCTTCCTCCAAAAGTTTCCTCCCCAGTGGAGATTTCCTAGAGGTACACCAGCTTCCTCCACCAGTTTCCTCCCCCATGGGGATTTCCTCCAGGTACACCAGTTTCCTTCCCCAGTTCAAAGACATTGTAAACATTGCAGGCTGAATGGCATCTCTAAATTGTCTGTAGTGTGTGATTGTGCCCTGTGTTGGCACCCCGACCAGAGTGTTCCCCACCTTGTTCCCCGGGATAGGCTCCAGGCTCCCCACAACCCTTATAGTATAAGTGGTACCGAAAATGAATGGATGGAAATCTTGTAGCACTATTTTCAACACATCCAATTTTTAAATCTTTAATGTATTATACTATCTAATAATATATTTCTACTAAAACAGGTTACATTCTAAATGCTGTAAAGTAGCTATTAATAGCCTACTGTAAACCAGCATTCATTATTAAAAAGAGGTTCAGTTTTAGTGCATACATACAGGGGTAACAAGTACAGCTATGTAACCTGAGCGCTTTTGCAGCCATGCAGGGACACTTTTATCTGTAAATGAAAATACACAGAACCTCTCAGTGCAAATTATACCAAATTATACAGTATTTCATGAACAGAAGACAACAATTAGGCACATTACTTAAATGTGTATGACTATTTATTGGAGACATAGAGATTTTTCGTGTCTGCACTTTCCACCCACAGAACACGTTTAATTAAAATAGCAAATTATTAAAACAGCCAATTGAAATCATTTGCATGCATAATTGTTGATACTAGGCTGTGATTTCCACCACTGTAACAAAATCACAGATCCACTTGATGTGCTCCACAGACCCCTGTGTTTCCCCACACCCCACTTTCCTTAGAGAATTGGCATTTCTAGCATACTCAGGTTTGCTATATACATCAAATCCAAGAATTTAGGACAAACAATGTACCTGTATTGGATATAAACATATTTATCTTTTACTCAAAAAGGGGTATACGAAAAAAAAAAAAAATAATAAAATTAATTTTTGTGCTCTCTGTGTCAGTGAAATGCTGCAATATTGTATTAGTTGGTTATTGCTCTGAATAATTAGCATAAGCAACATGGTTAATCTTGTAAGCAGTCTCAATTTCAGTATCACAGAAGGCTCCTGCATCCTAAATACACGCGTGTGTACACGTGTACACACACACACACACACACACAAACACAGAGAGAGAGAGAGAGAAAAGAGAGAGAGAGAGGGAGAGAATTTCCTGTTTTCCTGCAGGGATTTTTTTTAGAAAAGAGGTCAATATTTAATGAAGTGACCCTCTTGTTAAAATGCTCTGCCCAGCACTGCAGGCTGGTTAGAGTTTTTATTTATTCATTTGGCCACACGACCCTCCACCCCCAACCTATCACTCTCTCTCTCTCTCTCTCTCTCTCTCTCTCTCTCTCTTTCTCTATCTCTCTCTCTCTCTCTATCTGTCTGTCTGTCTGTCTGTCTCTCTGGTTAAGAGCATCACAGTAGTAATGACCCGCTCTCTCCCCGGGGGAAAACCAGTGCGTCATTCTGTATTAGCTTCCGTCAGAATGCACTGCTCTGAGTAACACACACACACACACACACACACACACACACACACACACACACACACACACACACACACACATACACGTACACGCACTCTATCCCTTCTCTCTGTTGTATCCCTGCACACATACATTTTCATATATGCTATACATCTTTATACAGCCATATTTACATTTTGATTTACATTTATTAATTTAGCAGACGTTTTTATCCAAAGCGACTTACAAATGAGGAATATATAGAGCTCCTGTGTTAACCTTTCTTATGGGTATTTTTTGGGATGCACCGATCAGGATTTTTGCAGCTGATACCGATTTCCGATTTCTTGTGATCATGATTGTTCAGTCTTTATATAAGCTTTCTGTTGACTGTCACTGCTAACCTTTTCTATTTCAAATAAAGTAATATCTCAGATGTTGCCTTGGTTATATTATTTACAATAATGTTGTAGATTGTTGTTTTAATTGAGAATCAAATAACTAGGTACAACAAGTATTCATTTTACAATGAGCATTTTAATACACCTTTAAAAATATACCTTTTTCATTGTCTCTCGAGACCTTGTAAAGATTCCACACTGGTGATGACATGACTGCAGCACTGAAGTTTAACGTCATCATGTGCTTTACGTCCTCGCATGTTTTATGTTTTAAGTCATCAAATTGTGATCGTTTTGCTTTCTAGGCTGAGAGTGATTTTTCAGTGTAGGAAACAAACCACCGTAAGTCATCCTATTGATAATGAGACAGCCATGCTTTTAACCTTAACATTTAGGATGTTAGAATCATGTGGGATTCTTTGACAGCTTCTCATCCCCTGTCTAACTCTTTCATGCGTGGAAATCAACCACCACAGGGCCACCACTGACTCAAAGTTGGGTGATGGATTCATTCTCAATACAGCAATGACACTGACATGGTGGTTTGGGTGGCACTGGTATGAGTACATCAGGCACAGTAGTGATGCTGGGGTAATCTCAATATCACTGCTGGGTTGAGTAACAGTCCAACGAGCAGAAAGTTCAGCCAACAACGGCACTGTGGTCAGAAACTGAGCCAGATGAAGATGATGAGAATAAAAAGGAAATAAGAGTCTCTAGTCTCTAACCATAACTGTACACCTACAACATGCCAAGTGTGTCTAATACAGCTTCCAGTAAGAAACACAAAACCTCAGCAACACTTGCACGGCCTGAGACAGCACTAAAATGTTATTCAGCCCTTCCCCATTTTTATTTTTGCGATCGCAGAAATTATTTCAAAATCAAAGAAACACTGCAGTATTCGCAGGAGCTGAGGTCATTTTTAAAAAATTACAAGATGCATCATGTGACATCATCACAACACGCATTCAGCCAACGCCCTCTTTGATTCATGTGAGTCAAACTATTACAGCTAAAAGTTTTCCCATACCAACAAACATCACTGCAAAAGACCGTGCAAGACAATTTCATGCAATTGCAATTCAAGGTAGTTTTCAAGTAGTTTTCAGCAAAAAATGTGAAATGCAAATTTTGAAAAAAGCAGCAGAAATTCCAAGCATTTTTTGCCACAACAATAACAAAAACAAAATAATATCTGCTCCTATTCCAATATTCAACTGTCAAGTCTTGGTGACCCTCAGATTCTTGACAACAGTGGAACACAATGTGCTCTTCTGCAGTTGGAGCCTGTCCACATCAAGGTTTGATCTGTTGTGGTGTCGGAGATGCTTTTTTGCTCAACACGGTTAAAACGAGCTGTAGACTTCCTGTCAGCTCGAAGCAGTCTGGCCATTCTCCTCTGACCTCAGAGCTGCTGCTCACTGGATGCTGTTTGTTTTTCACTCCATTCTATACAAACTCTAGAGACCGTTGTGAGTGAAAAGCAGCAGATTCTGAAATTCTCAAACCAGTCCGCCTGGCACCAACAACCATGCCACACTCAAAGTCACTGAGATCACATCTTCTCCCATATATGTGTAGATGAGATTCAAACATGAGAGCTGTCTGGAGCAACTTAACCAAAAACAGTGCTTACATTTCATCTGATGAGCTCTGATCCATGTGGAGCCTTTGAAGTTTGCGTAAAAGCCTTCACTCATTATTTTACACCGGGAGCACTCTGTGTGTGCTGCTCTAGATCTGGGTGCCTGATTAAAACAACCATGCCTAACAACAAAGTCTCCATAACACCCAGCACATCAATATTACCACATGGCAAAAACAGAGAGAGAGAGCGAGAGCGGAGAGAGAGAGAGAGAGAGAGAGAAACGACTGGAGGAGATTTAAAAGAAACTCTGTTTAACCAATAACAATTAATTAAACATCACTGCTCACTTCTTAAGGGATTTCATTACATATTTATGCTGGCAATGTAGCCTTAACTACATTAACAATTAAAATGTAGCATTAACTCTTAAGATCAGTGTGCGTGCATGTGTGCATGTGTGTGTGTGTGTGTGTGTGTGTGTGTGTGTGTGTGCGCATGTGCTCATTTTTTATATACCTTGTAGTATGGCGATATATTTATATAAATTCGATATTATATAAATATAGATTGTATATATAAATGATTATGCTACACACTTTTCTGAAATATTGTTGGTACGGCGATGTATTGATTGAATTTTTATGTTTTTTTAATAATTACAAATTACTGAATGGATGTCATTGATTTGACGTATTTTTTCTAAAAACTTCATCTTATTTGTCTTTGTAGGCATAAAAGAAAAGTATCATCAAACTCCAGTTTATATATATATATTGGCCCCTACTTGCTAGAGGCCAAATCTGACCCTAAATTTAACCTCAGCAACCAAAGAAGCTAGTTTTCCTTATGGGGATCTACCATATGTTCCCACAATGATATAAATATCTGGCAAGGAAAGCTGATTTGTTTTTTTTTTGTTTTTTTTTTCTTCTTACAAAAACTGCAGCTTTTATAAAAAAAAAAATTAAGAGCTTTTCTTTGCTTAATGAGGAAAGTAAGCAAAAGGAAATTATGTTGTGTGTATGTTCACTTTGTAGTGTAAGACAAAGGAACCTTGCTGTAAAAAAAAATCCAGTTGACATACACACACATCAGTTCCATGCAATCAGTGGAGTGTTTTTCGTTCTTTGCCGTTAGCAGAGATGTCAAAAACTTCTCCCACTTCAGTGCTTTCAAACATTTATTCATCATCCAATTATTAAGGGATAATTCCGCATGCTACTAATATGCTATCGACTGACTTCTTTTCTATATTAAAAATGTCCTTCTCTTTTATTCCCATTTCTCCAAATTATCATGAAAATGAAAGACCTACATTTAAATCACAACCCCCCAGTCGGGTTTCTGTGGCATCAAACAAAGTTTTAATTGGATTTTTCTGCTGTGTTCTTGCCATAAAAAGGGGCTTATTCATCTGTTAAATCTCAGCCTCTGCTGATGAACTGCATGCATTAGACTTTCCAAATCAGCATCTTCAGACACAGGAAGGGTGAGCGGGAGGGAGACGAGGGACATAAAGAGAAAAAGAGACAGAAATAGAGACAGTATGAGAGAGAGTCTATTGAGGCACAATTTTCTCTGTGTTTTTGCGAATGTGCTTTCTCTCACACATACTCACACTCGCACACACACATACACACACACACACACACACATACACACACACACACACACACACACACACACATGCACATACACAACCACTTGAAGTGATTTCAGTTTGCTTAGAGCTAACAGTACAATGAAGAGAAAACACACTCATTAGCATAGAGACAGGTTTAATCAAATCAGGCGGCGAGTACAAATTAGCCAGTGAGAGCGTAATGAGTTGGGAATTAATTAAGAACATAATGAGAATATGAAAATAGCAGAAGACTTGCATCTGCCCATTATGGCATTATGGTCATGGACTCCCAAAAGACCTCATGCTTCAACTACTGTCTCTCTGTTGCTCTCTCTCTCTCTCTCTCTCTCTCTCTCTCTCTCTCTATCTCTCTCTCTCTTCTATCACTGTACTCTGTTTCTTTTTTTTATCCCAAGGGTAGAATTTTCTTGTGCTAGGATCCTGGAAAGACCATTCAGAGGAGAGTAAACATGAAATGAAGGAAGAACAATTAGTAAAAGATCACTATTGGGTGCTATTTTGAATGTATGTGTATTCATTTTCCTGACTCTGTGTGTGTGTGTGTGTGTGTGTGTGTGAGAGAGAGAGTGTGTGTGTGTGTGTGTGTTTGTGACAAACCTACTTTCTATTACAGTGTGTTTAGAGAAATTAAATGACATTAGTACAATAACGTCACAAACCTTGTGATGACTGGTGTTCTAAGTTTACCTCGTGTCCTGACAGCTGTCAAGAAATAGCTTTCTCTGAAGAAAACCTCGATGATGTCCCAGGTTTTTTTGTATTTTCCTGGGAGGAAAAACAATAATGTGCTGCATCAATATCCAAACAATCAGGACAAGGAGGTGAATTCACTTCCCTGTCACTCATTGTGTCTGCCAGTTCTGAAAGTTCCATCTCTTGCACCAGTTTTGAGTTGTTCTAGTTTAGGCATGCATTTGTTTTAGTGGGAACACTGCAGCAGGGTTTCTATTTGTTTGCATTCTTTGAGATGCCAAACAGTTAGCTTAAGCTAAAGTCCACCAAAATCCACCAAAAGTATAACTACATACTACAGTATATACAATACATTAAAGTCAGTACAGTATGGTGTGGCCATCTTCAGGACCAATCCACAGCATATTTTGATCATATCTATTGGGGGCCATTTTTTTTAAGTGCACTAAATATGCAGTCAGTGTGCTCCACTATTAAATATATCACTGCTGCTCAGAAATATGCCCACTGCCGCCACAGCACACATGAAATGTTTCGAAAGTTAAGATTCTATATTATGTAAATACACGTTATTAGCATATGTCTGCTAATTTACAGCTACTTTATTCATGCATTTATGTATACTAAAAAACAAAAATTAGCTATTAAATAATAGGCTCTCAAATCATGTACGTTGGTTCCACATGTATGTGTTTTTACAAAACTACCAGGAATCTGCAACACATTTATCAGGATAAACCTGACAGAGCACTGGATCAAACCAGGGTAGTCAGAGTCTCTGGTTCAATCCTGAGATCAGTTTACTGTCTATATGGGTTTCTTCTGGTTACCTCCCACCACCCAAAAACATGCTAGTAGGTGGTTTAGCTCATTTAAACTGGCCCTAGATGTGTATGAATGTATGAATGTGTACACATGGTGTCCTGCAATGGACTCGTGTCTGTTCCATTCCAGGTTGTATTCTCGATTCGTGCCCGGTGTCCCCAATGTGTCCCCTGTCCAGGATAAAGCGATTACTGAAAATGAGTGAATGTGAACTAGTTAGTTGGTTAATCTTTGTAGCTGGGTCACCAGGTAAGAGACTAGGGATGATGCCAGCACGGGAATTAAACTTGTTATAATAGATAACTTTGCTCTCATAACGACTATATTTAGACTGAACACTACCTGATTATGTGTACTACATAAGCAGTAGCAGTTCCTGCTATAGGAAACATAGGAAAGTGAATATTATATATTGTGTATTATAAATTGTGTTTTACATATGGTGCTCAACAAATCGCATGTTGTGTTTGCAACCTGCTTCCCCATATATGGAACACCACTGCCACCCGTAGCCCTCTGCCCCAATTCAATGCATGATCTGCCAATATAATAAGAGTACAGACCATTAAAGTTATGTGTGCATGAAAAGAGTAGAAAGAGCTACTGAAGATATTGGTAGCATTTGTTTGTGAACTATGCGCTATAAATATGTAAAGACATATATAATTTGAACCATTTTCTCAGTATGTGTATAACAGGAGATACTGCATATGCGTATTTATTTCAACCTATTTCCATTCATTGGCTTTGCCTAAAAAAAGTTTTTAACTCAGACCCAGCCCCACCCGAAACACCATACCCCCCCCCCCCCCCCCCCCCGAAAAAAACATTGTTCATTTGAAATATTTTCTTTCTTTTTATCTGAAACTTATCTTTCAGTTTATATTCAATTCTATTTGCTTACTTTACCTCTGGAAAGGCATGTTTTGTCATTATTTATTGACGGAAAAAATTTACATGTTTTCAGTTTCAGAACTTGTGAAGGAATAATTAATTAGATATAAAATCAAATAGTTTTTGAATTTTGATAAGAGGAGTGGGTGGGTGCTGCAAAAACGGTGTTTGGCAGGAGGTTTGTAGTGGTTGGGTGGGGTCGGTGGGTGGAGCTCGTCAATGGACAATTTCACCTAGGGTTCCAAAAAATTAGCCACTGTATATCAGTTATCAAAAATGCCTTATATATCATATATACTGCACTTGAAGTAGGCTTTTGTAATTTTGCAAACACAACTGATAAATGAATGATTTATGTACGTGGGTCACAATTTGTGTAAAACAAATTCTAGGTTGATAAAGAACAATCTCCTTTAACACTTTATCCATCCATCAATTTTCTGAATTGCTTATCCCACACAAGTCACAGGGAGCCTGGAGCAGATCCCAGGGCACTCAGGATACAATGCGGAGGACACCCTGGACGGGGTTCCAACCCATTACAAGGCACAATCACACACAATGGAAAATTTTGAGATGCCAATCAGTGTACAACATGTATTTGGACTTGGGGAGGAAACCAGAGTAGCCAGAGCAAACCCCCAAAGCATGAGGAGAACATGCAAACTCCACACAAACACAGGGTGGAGGTGGGGTGCAAACCCCCAACCCCGAAAGTGCGAGGCAAACGTGCTAATCACTAAACAACCATGCACCACAATTTATACAATACATTTAAAATATATACAAAACCGCCTCAAGAACTTTAGTAAATATGCTAACTTAAAATATACTCAATATAAAACAAATGCAGCACTAATACTTTAATTATATTTTGAATAAAATTGTATTATAATATACATTTGTAACAAATACAAACATTAGAATGAAACATACCTTTAGTTAATAATTTAATTACATAAAATGCACTTGTTAGATACATGTTTTTAAACACATTTCTTGTATTTCTTTTGTTCTGTGAGTTAAAAAAAAACTATTAAAATAATAATCCATATAATCCCATTTTCAAAAAGTTTTTGAAATATAACATTTTAAAATATTTTATATAGATAATCATTATGGTTACACTGAAATCAGTGCTTGACTATGTTTCCAATCAGCCACTGCAATTCAATGGATCATGTCACATGACTGTTTGCACCTGTATCATGTTTTGTTTAATGATCACAAGCATTTAAGTCACACGCACCTCATGTATTGTCTAACTACTGTCTATTGTTGTCATTTCTTGTCATATTGTCCTTCCTAGTCCATGCATGTTTTTGGGGGTTTTTTTGGGTTGAAACCATACCTCATGTTTTGGTGTCTAAATTTGTGCTGTTGTGATGTTCGTATCTTATTATAATGGAAAACTGCATCTCTTCTGCAAAATCCGTGACAATGATAAAAATATATTAGGAGTAAGGGGGTAGGATGGGAATCTCCTCAACCACCATCAGTGTATAGCATCCACCTGCATGATGCAACTGCAGTCATAGTGCACCAGAACTCCCTCCATGCACCAGCTATTAGTGGAGAGGAGAGGAGAGTGATGTAGCCAATTCAGGGTTGGAGATTATTATGGGGCTATGATAGAGAAGGGCCAATGGGGGAATTTTGCCAGGACAATAGACTCCTATCATTTCTTATTATCTCCTGTTATCTCCTCATGGGCATACATACTTTTTGGAGTATATTTGGAAATCTGTGGCTATTAAATTGTGTTGGCTTCACTCATTGACTTGTTAGCCTTGTTAAATATAATTCTGCAGTTAGCAATGAGCTGAATTTTTCCGTATTGCCCTGAGTTTTTCACAGCTGTTTAGTGACCTGTGGCTCTGTGAATATGTGGCACTAATGTGGTTGAGTGATCGTCACTGCCATATGCTCTAACCACTGAGCATGCAAACAAGTTATCCAGACTCACTTACACACATACTAATACCTCCACTAATATTGGCACCCTTGTTAAATATGAGCAAAGAAGGCTGTGAAAATGTATATTTATTATTTAACCTTTTGATCTTTTGTTTAAAAAAAATCACAAAAATACTCTGCTCTCATGGATAGCGAACAATTGCAAACACAACACAGGTTTAACCAAAAATATATTTTGTAAATATAGGTGTTTTATTATTGGCACCCTCAATACTTTGTGATACCTCTCTTTGCCAAGATAACAGCTCTGAGTGTTCTCCTATAATGGCTGTTGAGGCTGGAGAATACATGGCAAGGGATCTGAGACCATTCCTCCATACAGAATCTCTCCAGATCCTTCAAATTTTGATGCTGGTGGACTCTCCTCTTTAGTTAACCATAGAGGTTTTTTATGGGTTTCAAGTCAGGGGACTGGGATGGCCATGGCAGGACCTTAATTTTGTGGTCAGTAAACCATTGTTGTGTTGATTGTGATGTATGTTTAAGATCATTGTCATGTGGATGATCCAACCATGGCCCATTTTAGCTTTCTGACAGAAGCAGTCAGGTGTTCATTTAATATCTGTTGATATTTGATAGAGTCCATGATGCCATGTAGTCTAACAAAATGTACAGGTCTTCTGGCAGAAAACCAGCCACAAAATATTAAACCATGGGCATGAGGTACTTTTCCATATGGCTACCTCTATGTGTGTGCCAAAACCACTTCTGGTGTTTATTGCCAAAAAGCTCTATTTTCATCTGAGCAATGGCCACTGCACAGTCAGTGGGAGGAAAAAGGCTCAAGGTGGAGCCTCAGCGGGAAGCGACTTTCCCCATGATGTTAAATGGGGAGTGCCACTCTCCACGTGGTGGACAGGGGGAGCGAAGTTTTCCACGAGGCCGGATAGGGGAGCGAAGTTCTCCATGAGGCCAGAGGAAAGCTCCAAGATTTGTGTGAGGCCAGAGAGGGCAGCGAAGTTCTCCGCGAAGCCAAAGGGAGGAATGTTGCTCTCCGCAAAGCACGAGGGGGAAATGATGCCCTCCATGGAGCAGGAAGGGGGAGTGACATGTGGCGCACAGCAAAGAGGAGCGACATCTTCAGGGGAACATGGAGGCAGAGCGACATCCTCAGCGAAGCAGGATGGCAGAGCAACGACCTCAGTCGAGCAGGAAGGCAGAGCAAAGTCCTCAGCCGACCAGGTAGGCAGAGTGACGTCCTCAGCTGAGCAGGAAGGCAGAGTGATATCCTCAGCTGAGCAGGAAAATGGAGTGTGGTCCTCAGCTGAGTAGTAAGGCAGAGCAACGTCCTCAGCAAAGCAGGAAGGCAGAGCGACGTCCTCAGCTGAGCAGGAAGGCAGAGTGAAGTCCTTAGCCGAGCAGGCAAGCACAGCGGCATTATGCGCAGGAAGGGGGAGTGACATATGGCGCACAGCAAAGAGGAGCGACATCTTCAGGGGAACATGGAGGCAGTGCGACGTCCTCAGCGAAGCAGGATGGCAGAGCAACGACCTCAGTCGAGCAGGAAGGCAGAGTGAAGTCCTCAGCAAAGCAGGAAGGCAGAGTGACGTCCTCAGCTGAGCAGGAAGGCAGAGTGAAGTCCTTAGCCGAGCAGGCAAGCACAGCGGCATTATGCGCGGGGTTGGCGAACAGAGGGAAGCACTTGTGCATGTCGGGACACGGAGCAATGTCAAACCAGGGTGACTGAGCATCGTCCTCAGCTGAACCAAAAGACTGAGCAGTGTCCTCAGGCAAGCAGGGAGGCTGACTTACATTGTCTGCTGACTCCGTTTGCAGGACTAGATCCTGCAAGGGAAGGAGGGTGGGAGATGGTACCAGCCCAGTTAAAAGGCTTCCACCTGTACTGGGAGTGCTGGACCCTGAAAAATTCCATTGCATCCATTGTAGGTCTCACGTGATTACAGATACAAGTGTGGATTTTCAAACATTTAATAACAAAATAAGTAAACAAAATAAAAAGGACTCTACAGCAAACACTGTGGCAAAAACTAAACACAGTAGCATAGACAAAAGCATGGAAAGACAATAACATGAGACAAGGAAAGCAGTGCACACAATGGCATATATATAAGAGTGCTCATTTATGGTGCAGTGGCTGCTGGGAAATGAAGTCCAGAGTTCCCTCCTTGATACATGACACCTCTTCACAGTGTGTTGAGACAATATAGACACACGTCCAATTCCAGGTTGATTCATAACCTGGAATGTCTTAATTATTGCCCTGATGGTGGAAATGGGCATTTTCGATGCTTGTGCTGTTTTCTTAAATCCACTTCCCATTTTGTGAAGCTTAACAACTTTTTGACACATGTCACAGCTATATTCCTTGGTCTTACATTCTGTTTTGAATGAAAGGGAATTTGGCCTATTTATTGCCTCATATTTATACCCTTGTGAAGCAGGAGGTCATAGTTCATCAAAAATTTTAAAATATTAATGGGAATATACTTCAAATATACTTTTCTCATATGAATTCAAGGGGATGCCAATAATTGTGGCACACCTATATTTAACAAAGTTTGTTTGTTAAATTTTTTTTTAAATAAAATATCAAAACAATAAAACGGATTAATATGGATTTGGTATTCCATCCATTTCTCCCATATCTCCACTGAAGACTTGTCTCCCTCACTCGGTTCTCTCCCGCAGCACCTACAGTCTCCTGACTAAGCCTGTGACTAAGTGTGGCTAACATGGCCGAGTGATTTTCCCTTGCTTGTTGAGCATGCTACATTAACTATCATTAACACTCTGGAGTGATGTCTCCCTCCTCATGCCCTCATTCCTTTTGGCAGCTAAGGTCATCCCTCCTCTCTGCTCAGCTATCTGACTAGCAGGCCTGTGACTAAGTGCCTCTGGTGCATTTAAGCATTGGTCATAAACTATATGGCCAAAAGTATGTAGACAACTAACCATTACAATCACATCTGCTTGTTGAACATTCCATTCCAGACTTTGTCCCATGTTTTCCACTACAACAGCCTCCACTCTTCTGAGAAAGCTTTACACTAGATTTTGGAGTGGGGCTTCATTTGTGCCCATTCAGAGTATTAGTGACGTCAGGTATTGATGTTGGTTGAGGATACCTGGAATACAGTCAGAATTCCAATTCATCTCAAAAGTGCTCATTCAGGGTTCTCAGTTCAGGGTTCTGTGCAGGCCACTTAAGATCCTCCACACCTACCTCACCAAACCATGTCTTTATGGTGTTTGGTTCCCTTAATTCCAGTGAAGGGAAACAGCATACAGAGACATTACATACAACTGTATGCTTCCAACTGTATGGCAACAGTTTGGGGAAGGCCCACATATGGTTATGATAGTCAGGTATCTACATACTTTGGCCATATAGTATAGCCTGCTACATTATCTAGATTGCAAACACATGCAGGTTTGGGGTTGGGTTTCTTCCACATACCTCTCATTCTCTCTCTAAAGACTAGCGGGCCTTTCTTGCAGTGGCAAATGGTGCGTTCAAGTCATGTCAGAAAGATCGTATTTCCGAGCTGAACGCATATGAACGCATATGAACGCAACCACAACGTCGTAATTACGAGTGGGAAACTCTGGATTTTCTTTGAGCCCAGAGTTTCAGAGTTGGGTGCGTGTCAGTAAGAAAACATGGTGGAATCAATGGATGCAACATCTGTAGTAGACGGTAAATTTGTAGAAATTGAATGTTTACTCGTCTCAGAAGCTGATTTCAGTTATTATGTGTTTGGTATATGCAGCAAGTTATTCAAATACAAGCAAATTGCTTAACATGTCTTTGACAGGCTTTTATTATTTACAATAAAACAAGATAATTTCCTGCACAAAATATGATAGCAAAACACACCTGAGGTGCATTCTTTGTTCTCCATTTTCTTGAAGTAGAGTTAAAAAACTTGCTGTATTTTTTGTAGTTAATTTAAGAAAATGTACACCGCCATCTTGCTCTGACCAAAGTGATTTTAACTGATTTGAACCTGACATAGTTTTTACGACTTCCCAACTCATAAATACGAACTTCCCAGGAGTACTGAACGCACCATAACACCACAATTGTAGTTGAGGCACTCTTTCTAGCTAGCATGCTTTCTTAGCCACTTAAGAACTGGGGCTGGAGCTACTTTTCTTCCATTTGCAAAATGGTCCTGTCCTTCTTTTGGCACCGTGCTCAGAATTTTCCATATTTCCTGCCATCTACTGAAATTGTGGGCCTGTGACTAAACACAGCCAACATGGTTGAGTGGAAACACTCTGCTCTCTAGCCAACGCAGGGCACCACACTGGTGCCACAAAAGTACGCCAGAGTCTTTTATATACTTGAATATTCTCTGCTTGCTCTTGCACTTCTGTCCAATTTTATTGTAGATGCTTTTTTTATCAGCTTGCCTTAGGACCTCTGCTTATATTGATACAATTAATTTAGCATTTTCCTCTTCAGCATATCTGCCTCTCTTCAGGGGGCAGACATTATGATATTTTTAATGCTACACTGATTTACAGACAACATAATATTACTAGCTAATCAAGCCTTTCAATGCTGAAAAAACATTTAAAAAAAACTTTTTAGAACTTAAATGTTTTAGTTTGGACTGTTTCAGATGTGACACTTCAAGCCAATTTGGTTATTTCAATATGTGTATAGAATAGCAAAGATTTTTTTCCCTAATATAAAATAGTTTGATAGTATTTCCAAGCCATGAAAAACATATTTACACACACTTTTTAATTATTTATGAATTATGCTTTTTGTATGAGCAGCAAATTTTTCAGCAGTGAAAATACAGATTTTTTGATTTTAAAAGTTTTATTGTAAAATGCTAATGGATATCTACAGTACCTGGCATGTGGTCCCAAAGGATTTCACAATATTACTTTGTACCAATAGATTTCTTTACCAGTGTTTGGGTATTGACATGAAAATTGGGCACAGCATATTCTGGATAAAAAAAAAAGAAAATAAAAATATTTAAATCTGTGTAAAAGTCTGAACAAGGCCATTTAAACAAGGCCATTTTTTCAGGGGTTTGAGGTGGACATGCAACTCAATACAGAGAATATATATCTGCATTTTATCAAGTGTATCAATTCACTGTTTAAAATATTCTATTTGTGTGCTAAACTTTTAGAAATGTTTATATATTGTTTATATATCAGTTGGACATTAACATTTTATTTTTTATTTTTTGAACGGATGTTGGTGCGATATAAAGCAATCAGGGAATCCAACAAGTCAACACCTCCCATGTGCTGATTGTATGTGGATACTGCTGCAGGGCATGGGACCTTGATGTTTTTCTTCTGGCCTCTGTCCCATCTGTCAATGTGGGATACAGGGTGAGCACCTATGTAGCTACTGAAGAGGGTGACCGGCCTGTTGTCAAACCATTTGACTACATTCAACTGGGTATCTCCAACCTAGGCCATTTTTTTCCTGGTAGGACCCATGGCCAGATCTTTTCAGATTGGCGTCTGGCATCATGGAACTTCCTGGCATTTTTCTGTAAAAATGTGTTAAAATAAGATAAGATAAGATAAGATAATACTTCACATAGTAAACACATAGTAAATATTATGTGATAACACACAAACCTATGTTGGACATGTTAGAAAACACATCCTTGAAAAGTGGCACACAATGTTGCCCTGAGGCAACAAAAAACAAAACCTCAATTTCTGAACATGAAAAAAAACTTCATAAAACTTGACAAAAGTCGACTCTACACCGTCATACTTACACATTTTCTTATTTACAGTCAATGTCATTTTAAATAAGAATAGTCAAGAAAATAAACTTACTGTCTCCTCACACGATGTGCTCCTGTGAACATATGTCAGAAAAGGAAGTCCTGCCTTCAAATGATGCTTGAGAGTGGCTCCCACACCTTATTGAACAGTTTTTGATACTTTATTGGACATTGCATTTAAAGAAACATATACTTGACATGGGGCTTAAGAAAACTCTCCTTTGCCTGAGAGCAACGCTGTGCAATAGATGGTTAAAACTGATAAATTTTTGGGGGGGTAGACAGTGTTTTGCAGAACATCAGTAGAACAATCAATGTCAGAATATATCGACATTCCTATAAAAGCCACTCTAGAAATAATTGGTGAAGAAGTGGTGAAGAAGAATTAGGGTGATTGGTAAATGGCAGTCAGAGAAGGTGAAGGTGAATCTTGCCTAGGGCATTAAATGTGCTAGGTCTGGCATCTACCATCTTAATGGATAAATGACAAGTTTGAAGTAATTGCTGG
>CM022768.1:13189861-13329861 GCA_012411365.1 Ameiurus melas | reverse complement strand
TTTTTTTACTGTCCTGCATTGGTCAGCTCTCAGATGCATACAGCCCGTTTGAGCAACAGCACAACAGTGAAAAATGTCAACTATGTGGACGACCGATTTGGAAATGGATTATATCGGTTTGCTGCAAATTACTGCAGAATCACTGAAACATTTCCCATCCAGCTGAGGTTTCTATGATTGCTGCGCAGCTGATAATATTATTAACACCCCCCAACCTGAAATGGTGGAAATGCTTGTTCTCCGGTCCTCCTTACACTATCAGATCTGGACGATTAAATCATTTATCACTATTTTTTTTTTTTTTTTAAACGGTAAACCGAGAGCTGTGAAAAATCAATATCACACAAGCCTACCAGAAATATTTCATAAACTAGGGATGAAAAGATAAACACATTTTCTCTCCACAAATATGTTTTGCTCACCCCTGCCAAACACCAAATGGATTTTCCCAGGATAAAGTGACAAGAGGACGAGGGTAGGAGATGAACTGGGAATGAGCTGGAACTGGAAAATGCCCCCATTGTTCAGTGCAGTCGCCTTTGCACTTGATTTCTGTTCATTCACCAATCACACACACACACACACACACACACACAAACTGACAGTGAGTATGTTCTTGTTTCATATGTAAATCTCCATGAGAACAATCGACTTTGAAAACTGGTGCTAGTGTGCTAAATCATCAGTTCTGTGATAGCAGGGAGCAGCTTGTATTATTACATCTAATTAGATCCTTTCTGTTTCCTATCAATTAACAGAGTAATTAAAACCATCCCTGCCTGATTATCTTCTAACTGCTGATTCAGAGGCCGAGATGAAGCACATCCAAATGCTTCTGTCACACCATCTCAATCAAAACATATATTGCCAATCATGTGACGTCAGGCAGAATGAAGGAATTCAGAGTCATGTAACAGAGTTTTTCATTTCACCTGTACATCTCAGAAAACTTATATATATATATATATATATGTGTGTGTGTGTGTGTGTGTGTGTGTGTGTGTGTGTGTGTGTATGTGCCCTGTGATGGTCTGGCACCCAGGGTCCAGGGTGTACCCCGCCTTGTGCCCGATGCTCCCTGGGATAGACTCCAGGTTCCCCGCAACCCTTAAGAAGGAGTAAGCAGCTGAAGTTGGATGGATGGACGGATAAATATATATATATATAAACTGATTCTGAGCAGAATCTCACACATGAGATTCATTTTTCATATGTGATGTACGGATATGAATTGCTGAGAGATTTGTGTGTGTGTGTGTGTGTGTGTGTGTGAGAGAGAGAGGAGAGAGAGAGAGAGAGAGAGAGAGAGATAGATAGGAAGCATTCTTATTTAGAGAATTATTTTCACTCGTTCGCACCCACTGCATTTAAGGAAAATACAGCTTTTGTGTCTGTGCCTGTTTGTGTGTATATCGTCATGGTGTTTGTGCATATTGCTGCATGTGTAGATGTGCCAGTGTGCCATATTTATGTGCCTGTAAGTGTCTTATGGGGTTTTGGAGTTACTAATAATATCATCATAGTAAAAAAAAAAAACATATATACACAACTGCAGTATTATTATGCTAACAGTGAGAATACTGAGATTAATCTGCATCTTCATTACATACTTTACTGTGACTGACACAGGTAAATGAAAAATAAATATGACCACAAATCTGCTCACCATCACCCAATAAAGCAGTAATTCTGATACGTCACATTTCATCTACTCTGGAATAAAGGACCAGACGTAATGCAGGACAAGCAGATGCTAATATTAGATTAATTTATTTTTATTTAGAGAAAATACAGATCTGTAAATCATGTGTTGGGTAAAAAAAAAGAGCATTCTACAAAGAAACACTATATCATCTTGTTTCCATGGCTACCAGCCATACTGCCTTGGGATCACGATGCCGTGAAATTGACAGAGATGTGCAAACGTGCGCGTGTGTGTGTGTGTGTGTGTGTGTATACAATTACATTATGCACCTGTATATTACATTAGAAATGCAATACTATATGTATATGCAAGTTTGCACTTGCCTATATACTTCCAAAGACTACTGTGCATTTTTTTATTTGCTCCATATGTCTGGATGCTACGGTTTGTTTAGTTTTTTGCTTACACTCACCTAAAACTGCTACTATCTGTTATTCATAAATGGAAAATTGCATTTCTTATGAGAAAGATCTAACTGTTGGTGTCAGGTCTCCATTTGTATCTGCATATAACAGTGCTATATGAGTTCTGCACAACTTTATAAGGCTTAATGATACAAAATATATCTTTGTGTGATAATTTCTTATTTTTTTCAGTCTTGTATTACCCTTCAGGCATTTTCTGGGAGTGATAGAAACTTTGAAGGTACGAGTTTGTCCAGACTGCAGCAGGAATGGAGAAACTTTTTCCTATAGCAAGTAGCTGATCAGGTAGTGAGAGGTATCCGAATGTCCTCTTGAGGGCTCTCCTGTCCTAACCTCCACCACGGTTCATGAATATCTTAGTGCTGGAGTACATTAACACATGGCTGTCCTATTATGCTGAGTTGCATTTACGTGTGTTGGTCTGGCCATTTCAGAGTTAAAACGGTACGGGACGGTCCCTGTTAGGGGACGAATCACAGCAGCAGAGGGAGACAGAGAAGGTCTTGAATTCCCCTTGGAATATAATGTGTGCTTCACACCAGAGTGTGTGAAGACGAAGTGTGTGTCTGATTAAAGTTGTGTGTGTGTGTGTGTGTGTGTGTGTGTGTGTGTGTGTGTGTGTGTGTGTGTGTGTGTGTGTGTGTGCGCGTAATCCCAACGTGGCCTCGGGGGCTGGGGGAGGGAACAAGATTCAGCAGCAGACACTTGGCGCGTGCCTTGCGTGCACACACACACACACACAGACACACAATAAATCTGGTGAGTAGCAGTCATTGTAAGGTTTGTGGAGGAGGGGAAGCGGGCAGGTGGAAGGAACATGGCTCCCCCTCCCCCCAACCCTTCTCACCCAAACCAGCATCTCCATCACCATGGAACCTCATGGTGAGTGAAATGCACCATCAGCCACTTCCTCTCCCTCTCTCTACACCTCTGTGTGGGGCAGAAGGGTTGAGACTAAATGTTAGGCTTGAAAAGGTTATTGTGAGTGGGCTTGGGGATTGGGTCACTGCTCAATACGTATGCAGATAAGCATACGCCTAGCGACTCATGTATACATGGCGTGTACGCTTGTGTCTAGGGCGGGGGCTGCAGACTGTTGTGACTCCCTCCACCAGCCGGCCTGGGGGGAGGGACTAAAGGTTATACAGGTCACGGACCCCCTGAGACAGACGCTGCACCTTACTCATTTACAGACACACATATGCTTGCATGCACGCTGTGGTTAGTGACCTTCAACTTTAAGCAACCTTGACCCTAACAGACGGGAGGCAACCGAGGAGCAGATACGCCCCGAGAGCAGCATGCGCACAAACAAGCACACGCTGCACTGCAATCAGAATAGTGTGCCCCAATTAAAATCAAGGTTAAGAGTAAACCTTATATTCTATATTTTCAAAAGGGAGTCATTTATCAGCATGTAATATATCTAAAGATGGAGTAAATCAGTATTCAGGCATGTTGCAGGCATCCGAGAATAAAATTATTTATTCTACATTAAGAAATTTTCTGATTTTCAAGGAGACCATCATTTTATTTTATTTTTACAATGATGACTAGGTCATCCATCTAGTATTTCTGAATCATAATAAATGTGATGCACTAATGCCTGATGTAGTACGATGTTAATAGTATATAGCACACAATATGAACATAGCATGATAAATAAATAGGGATTTGCAAGCATACTTGAAACAAAATAGGGTTTGTTGAGCATGGAAAGTTTGAATATATCGACATAATGTTCCTTTTTCTGTATGAAATATTGGCAAATTTGAGTTTTTATTAGTATTACAGTAAGAAAGTAAGTATTTTCCAATGACAGTAGTAATTTGCAATAAGACTGCTATTTTTATTTATTTTCATTTTATTACTGAACAGCTCAACACTTTTTATACTGTATACTGTTAATAGTCACATTTAATGTTGTGCACAAAAAAACCCCAGAAACCACAAACATATAGCTCTGTCTCCCATAAACGTGAAATAAAAAAATGTTTGATTTGCGAATCTTTGTTAGTGTATCCTTACAGAAAGCTTCACCATATCAACAATTACACACTGTTCTTTGTTAAAGAACAGGTTTGTTAAATCCTAGTTTTTATTATTACTATTAGCGTTAGATTATTGTGGCTCAACTACCGTACAAGTCCCTCTGTAAGTTGTTACTATAGAAACAATAATGCATTACAACAAGTGCATTAAATTAAAACCTGAATTTTGTTACCTGTGAATTGTAGCTTGAACTACCATCAGAGGCGCTGTTATAGAAAAATTTATGAATGCCTTCTGACCAGTCAGGTTCGAGAATTTACCAGCACTGCGGTTGAAGAGTAACATACTACACCTCATTATCAAGAGAATGAGAACCAGGGTAAAATATCCTACTAAAAGCAATGCACACTTAAAGTTAAACACTATATATATATATTTATATAACACTATATATATATATTGTGACTATATATATAAGTATATATATATATAGTGTTTAACTTGGTAAGTGCGCATTGCTTAGTAGGATATTTTACCCTGGTTCTCATTCTTTTGGTAATAAGGTGTAGTATGTACCAACTCTTCAAAAATATATATATATATATATATATATATATATATATATATATATATATATATATATATATATATATATAGAATATAAATAATACTACATAAGTAGTACATAATACATAGTACCCTAGTGAACCCTAGTGAACTATAAAGTTCTGTGAAATCACATTAATATAACTCATGCACATGCATTAGCACATCTTTGCCCAGCTGAAGCACGGCATGCATTTACTAGTGAGCTTCAGAATGCTGTTTAGATGAGCGAGATTAACACAGTGTGTTGTGCCTGGGATTACAAACAGTTTTATTAGAGTTTCAATAAACATGGTAAACATGGTGAGAACAGAGCAAAACGTGTATGACAGATGGCCAAAGATTTTGGCACAGTAACTGAGTGTGTATGTGTGTGTGTGTGTTAGTGATGCAGTGAGTGATTGTGTCATTGCCTCTCTCTCCCTTAGCACCCTGTCCACTGAAGGTCTTCATGTCTCAAAGTCTACTATAATCTTCTCAGTATCATTTCCTCTCGTCCTCCATCTTTGTTTGTTCTCAAGCAGGTCTCGCTCTATATCCTTTTCCCCAGCTTCTCCAACTATTACCTTCTACACTGACTTTCTTGTGCCACTTACTTTTTAATTCACGCTTCCTCCTCTCCTTTTTAGCCTTTTCAGCCTATGCCTTTCTATCCTTTTGTCTCTCCTCCATCTTTATTACCTTCGAGTGTCTGACCTCTCTCCGTTCATCTCTACGATTCGCTCTGTTTCCATTCTATCTCTATTAATTTAAATTTCCTCGCTTTTGTTATCCTGCTTGTATACTTTCGATTCGGTGTCCTTTTCCTTTACAGAATTTTGCCTATTACTTTTGAAGCGTTATGCTGAATGGTTGGAAGAAGCTGCAATGGCTGTGAGACAACACTGAGTCAACAAACTGAATCAACAGGAACTTGAAACAGTCATCTGGTGTTACTGCTCTGAGTCATCAGTGTTGCTCACAGTTGCTAGTCATTATATTTGACTTTCTTTATAATCATGCCACAGTTCGGTACAGCAACAGTATGTGAAATATAAAAAGGATCCGGTTTGCTTTGCATGTTAGCTACTATAAAAAAAATTGGTAACATCTCTGAGCAAATTACCTAAACTAAAACTGAGCTAAAAGCTGCCCCGTGCCCATATGAGCCACGTGTCTCACTCTGTCTACACCATTAGTCATATTTATTATGAATTTTGCTAGGATAAAACGTTGAAGATCAGTCTTGGATGGATTAGCCTAAAACAGAGAGACCCAGTAGTGATGGAAAGAAAAAGAGAGAAGAGCCGATCTTTTACACTCACAACAACCTGTGAGAAAATATTTGGAAATCAAACTTTCTGGAGAGAGGTCTTCCATATCATGAAAAGAAAGCCAGAGAATCTAATCCTCTAAGGAAGGCCAAGAGCACTACAGAATTCTCTTTGGAAAGGCAATGACACAATCACAAACAAAACTATAGCCTTAGAAAACAGCATTTAAATGACACATAGCAGAGCCGTTTGATAAATTGTTTGGGCATTTTTTCTCCCGACTACAGGGAGAACCAAATCCTGTCACTTCCACCATGACAATTCTTCAATTATGGGATGCGCTGTGCATAAAAAATGCCCAAATATGCCATTGATTCAGTGTCTTTCTTTCCACTGCTTCTTTGAGAGATTTCCAAAAGCTATTCTCAATTCACTTCATCTTTCTTGCTTCATTGGTTAATTTTTAACTTTAAATGCTTGAGCTTCTCGTCAAAATTGGATATAAATTTTTGGATTTCCAATTATGGATAAAAATGGGAGGCCTTGCAGACTTTACATGAATAGTAATAAATCATCCACTGTAAAACAAAGTCATGCCTAACAAAATATGATATTTACACAGAATATATAATACAACTTTTACTGCAAAACACATAATCACAATAATAAGTTACAGGCTTGAACAAGCTACATTTCAAACTTCTCTCGTCACATCAGTGTGCGTGTGTCTATGTGTGTGTGTGTGTGTGTGTTTGTATGTTTGTGTGTGTGTTATCTAGTCTTTCGGAATTCTCTTTTAGAGTCTACAGAGAGGAGGTGTCAGACAGGCCTGTCACCTGGTTCACTGCCTCTACCTGTCTTTCACACACACACACACTCACACTTTATATATATATATATATATATATATATATATATATATATATATATATATATATATATATATATATATATATATATATATATATATATATATATATATACACACACACACACACAGTATATCACAAAAATGAGTACACCCCTCACATTTTTGTACAAATTTGATTATATCATTTCATGTGACAACACTGAAGAAAAGTAGTCAGTGTGCAGCTTGTATAACAGTGTAAATTTTCTGTCCCCTCAAAATAACTCAACACACAGACATTGATGTCTAAACCGCTGGTAACATGGTAACAAAAGTGAGTACACCCCTAAGTGGAAATGTCCAAATTGGGCCCAAAGTGTCAATATTTATTGTGGCCACCATTATTTTCCAGCACTGCCTTAACCCTCTTGGGCATGGAGTTTATCAGAGCTTCACAGGTTGCCACTGGAGTCCTCTTCCACTACTCCATGATGACATCACAGAGCTGGTGGAGGTTAGAGACCTTGTGCTTCCGTTTGAGGATGCCCCACAGGTGCTCAATAGGGTTTAGGTCTGGAGACATGCTTGGCCAGTCCATCAACTTCACCCTCAGCTTCTTTAGCAAGGCATTGGTCATCTTGGAGGTGTGTTTGGGGTCGTTATCATGCTGGAATACTGCCCTGCGGCCCAGTCTCCGAAGGGAGGGGATCATGCGCTGCTTCAGTATGTCACAGTACACCTTGGCATTCAAGGTTCCCTCAATGAACTGTAGCTCCCCAGTCCTGTCAGCCCCAGACCATGACACTCCCACCATCATGTTTGACTGTAGGCAAGACACACTTTTCTTTGTACTCCTCACCTGGTTGCCTCCACAAACGCTTGACATCATCTGAACCAAATAAGTTTAACTTGGTCTCATTAGACCACAGGATCATGCAGACCAATTTGATGCAGTGTGACAGGCTGACCCCCCACCCCTTCAACCTCTGCATCAATGCTGGCAGCACTCATACGTCTATTTCCCAAAAGACAATCTCTGGATATGACGCTGAGCACGTGCAGTCAACTTTTTTGGTTGACCATGGCGAGGCTTGTTCTGAGTGGAATCTGTCCTGTTAAACTGCTGTATGGTCTTGGCCACTGAGCTGCAGCTCAGTGTCAGGGTCCTGGCAATCTTTTTATAGCCTACGCCATCTTTTTTTTTATTATTAATATTTTTATTGGAAAGCCTAACCCATCTTTAAGTAGAGCAACAATTCTTTTTTCAGATCCTCAGAGAGTTCTTGGTCCTTAGGTGCCATGTTGAACTTCCAGTGACCAGTATGAGGGAGTGTGAGAGCGATGACACCAAATTTAACACAACTGCTCCTTATTCACACCTGAGACCTTGTAAGACTAACAGGTCACATGATACCAGGGAGGGAATTGGCTAATTGGGCCCAATATGGACATTTTCACTTAGTGGTGTAGTCACTTTTTTTTCCATTTTAATTAATTTATTTATTTTCATATGATTCATATTCATGTGATTCATATTCATGTGATTCATTTACCTTTTTTCTCCTCCCCTCCCTTTCCCAAATATTTCACTGAAAAGAAAAAAATAATAATAATAATTTTTTAAGTTAACCACCCCCCGCCCTCCCCCGGCTCATCATGGCTACTCAATAACTGTTGCAGGTTATATAAAAAATTATAAAACCCAAGAACAGGCACAAAAATTTAAGTGGGAAGTGTAAGTAACTGAACCATTGAAGATTGATTCAGAGTATGGGGATTAGACCGATCCAAGTTTGGGTCAATTACACAATTTAAATCTCCATCGAAAATCAACACGTGAGTATTTAAAAGGGGTGTACTCACTTTTGTTGCCAGCGGTTTAGACATTAATGTCTGTGTGTTGAGTTATTTTGAAAGGACAGCAAATTTACACTGTTACACAAGCTGTACACTCACTACTTTACATTGTAGCAAAGTGTCATTTCTTCAGTGTTGTCACATGAAAAGATATCAAATATTTATGAAAATGTGAGGGGTGTACTCACTTTTGTGAGATACTGTATATGTGTGTGTGTGTGTGTGTGTGTGTGTGTGTGTGTGTGTGTGTATATATATATACATATAATATAACATGATTGTTGTTAAAATAATAGTAACTGGTACTGGTAACAGTTAGGGCAGCATGATGTCACAGCAAGATGGGTTGCTGCTTCACAGCTCCAGTTTCTTTCCTGATCTCAGCTTACTGTCTGTGTGGAATTTTCATGCATGCTCTCCCTGTGTTTGTTTGTGGTTTCCTCCAGGTTCTCCAGATTCCTCCCAAAACATGCAGGTAGGTGGATTTGGCTACATTAAGGGCAGTGGTATCTTAGTGGTTAAGACGTTACTGCCAAGCTGCCACCACTGGGCCCTTGATCAAGGCCCTTAACCCCTTAACTGCTCAGTTGTATAAATTAGACAAATGTAAGTCGCTCTGGATAAGGGCATCTGCCATATGCCGTAAATTTAAATGTAAATTAAATTGGCTATGCAGTGTCCACCATTTATACAACACTGACCAGGGAGAAGCAATTACTGAAGATGATGAAAGGTACAAATTAGCCACCTAGCAGCTATATTTCATGCTACAGCAAAATTAGTGTATAATTAATCATTTTTATCATAGTGTAAAAATAATTATAGTACACTCTAAAGCGCCATTAAACAAATTACAGTAATGTATCTGTATCATAAAGAATAGCAATCTTATTTTTCTAAAATGCTTGGCAGCTGTAATACAATCTAAACTTTGTTAAGGAGATGTTAAGGGTGAGAAAGAGGAAGTGCACACTTAGACATTAACTGTAAACAAATACTGATTCATTGTAACAAATTAAAATATATAGCATATAAGTTTTGTTTATTTGTTTTTCATGTCATGTGAAAAAATAAGTGGAACCCTATGGAAATTGTTTTATTATTATTATTTATTGTAATTATTATTATTATTATTATTGTTATAATTTACATATTTGGACAAGCAAACATTTGATCCATTTGAAACACTGCCTACTAATAAAGGTGTCATACTCTATCAAATGACATACAGTGCCTTGCGAAAGTATTTGGCCCCCTTGAACTTTTCAACCTTTTGCCACATTTCAGGCTTCAAACATAAAGATATAATTTTTTTATTTTTTTGTGAAGAATCACCAACAAGTGGGACACAATTGTGAAGTGGAACGAAATCTATTGGATTTTTGAAACTTTTTTAACTAATAAAAAAATTAAAAGTGGGGCATGCAAAATTATTCGGCTCCTTTACTTTCAGGGCAGCAAACTCACTCCAGAAGTTCAGCGAGGATCTCTGAATGATCCAATGTTGTCCTAAATGACTGATGGTGATAAATAGAATCCACCTGTGTGTAATCAAGTCTCTGTATAAATGCACCTGCTCTGTGATAGTCTCAGGGTTCTGTTGAAAGCGCAGAGAGCATCATGAAGACCAAGGAACACACCAGGCAGGTCCGTAATACTGTTGTGGAGAAGTTTAAAGCCGGTTTTGGATACAAAAAGATTTCCCAAGCTTTAAACATCCCAAGGAGCACTGTGCAAGCGATCATTTTGAAATGGAAGGAGTATCAGACCACTGCAAATCTACTAAGACCTGGCCATCCCTCTAAACTTTCAGCTCAGACAAGGAGAAGACTGATCAGAGATGCAGCCGAGAGGCCCATGATCACTCTGGATGAACTGCAGAGAACTACAGCTGAGGTGGGAGAGTCTGTCCATAGGACAACAATCAGTCGTACACTGCACAAATCTGGCCTTTATGGAAGAGTGGCAAGAAGACAGCCATTTCTCAAAGATATCCATAAAAAGTCTAAAGTTTGCCACAACCCACCTGGGAGACACACCAAACATGTGGAAGAAGGTGCTCTGGTTCAGATGAAACCAAAATCGAACTTTTTGCCCACAATGCAAAACGATATGTTTGGCGTAAAAGCAACACAGCTCATCACCCTCAACACATCATCCCCACGGTCAAACATGGTGGTGGCAGCATCATGGTTTGGGCCTGCTTTTCCTCAGCAGGGACAGGGAAGATGGTTAAAATTGAGGGGAAGATGGATGCAGCCAAATACAGGACCATTCTGGATGAAAACCTGTTGGAGTCTGCAAAAGACCTGAAACTGGGACGGAGATTTATCTTCCAACAAGACAATGATCCAAAACATACAGCAAAATCTACAAAGGAATGGTTCACAAATAAACGTATCCAGGTGTTAGAATGGCCAAGTCAAAGTACAGACCTGAATCCACTCGAGAATCTGTGGAAAGAGCTGAAAACTGCTGTTCACAAACGCTCTCCATCCAACCTCACTGAGCTCGAGTTGTATTGCAAGGAAGAATGGGCAAGAATTTCAGTCTCTCGATGTGCAAAACTGATAGAGACATACCCCAAGCGACTTGCAGCTGTAATCGCAGCAAAAGGTGGCTCTACAAAGTATTAACGCAAGGGGCCGAATAATTTTGCACGCCCCACTTTTCTTTTTTTTTATTAGTTAAAAAAGTTTAAAATATCCAATAGATTTCGTTCCACTTCACAATTGTGTCCCACTTGTTGGTGATTCTTCACAAAAAATAAAAATTTTATATCTTTATGTTTGAAGCCTGAAATGTGGCAAAAGGTTGAAAAGTTCAAGGGGGCTGAATACTTTCGCAAGGCACTGTAAAATGTACATTTTGTAGGAATTTTTACAATATAAATTAACACAGATCAGTCACATGGAAAAAGTAAGTACACCTGTACATTTATCAGACCTTCAAATCCATATAATTAGAATCAGGTGTTCAAGATTAGGTGTCAGTGATTAGAACCTGCTTAGGGAGTGCAGGTGGAAACTGTTTTATTTATACCTGTCTCATATCTAGTGGCTGGTGTTCCCTTTGTTATTCAGGTGTGTGGTGTCATCATGCCAAGATATAAAGCGTTCTGTTCTGAAACAAGGTTGTGGATGCATATGAGTCTGGCAAGTGATTTTAAAATATCTCCAAATATTTTTAAATACATCATTCCACTATAAAGAAAATAACCTACAAATGGCACAGATTTCAAACGACTGTCAAATAGTCCAGGACTGGTCATCAGAGCAAATTCAGCCCAAGGGCAGACAGTCAGATGCAAAAAGAAGTCTCCAAGAACCCCAAAATTTAATCACAGGATCTGCTAGTAAGTCTTGCAATTGTTGGTGTCAAAATGCATGCTTCTACAATTATAAAGAGATTGCACAAATTTGACCTACATGGGAGGCGTGCCACAAAACAGTAACAGCAGACAGGTTTGGCGCGGACCAAAAATAGCTTTTCAAGGGAAGCACCTCATACCAACTTTGAAGAAAATGGTGGTGGAAATATTATAGTTTGGGTTTGCTTCACTGCATCAGGGACTTGCATTCATTGTTTCAACTATGAATTCTGCATCATATCAAAGATTGCTTGAAGAAAATTTTGAGGCCATCTGTCCAAGTTGAACTGAAAGTGGACCTTTCAACAGGATAATCATCCTAAGCACATGAGTAAATCCACCAAGAAATGACTCAAAAAGATGAAATGGATGGTTCCCAGCAAAATCCCCAGTGTTGATTTAACACCCAGAGTGTAGAATTTACACCCTACAGTGTTTAAATAAGTCCACTGGACACAAATGAACACGCTGGGTGTTAATTCAACACTAGCAATTGTGATGGAATGGCCTAGTCAAAGCCCGGATTGAAATGTTGTGGGAGGATTTGAAACAGGCAATATATGCAAGAAAATCCTCAAACATCTTCACTCAAACTGAAAGAATATTGCATGGAAAAGTGGTAAAAAATAAAAATAAAAAAATTCCAGCAAGCCTGGTGCACAATTATGTGAAACACCCACAAGCAGTTATTTCTGCTAATGGGGGCTAATACTAGCTTCTGAGGCCAAAGGTTTACTCACTTTTTCTACAGAAGAATATCGCATCTATTGATATTTCTGTTGAATTTCTGTTATATATATATATATATATATATATATATATATATATATATATATATATATATATATATATATAGTCACAATTGTGAACCTGGAATTCTCTAAAAAAAACATCTACATGCATCTAACCTGTTACATGTTAAGAGAACATTTTACTAGTTACAATAATGCAGTAAGAAGTGCTCAGGATATCAGTGTCATCACAGTCATTGTCTGAAGGAGGCATACAAAGTACATGGTTAACACCACTAGAGATACTCTGCAAAAAAATAAAGAAGAAGAAGAAGATATTTGAAAATAATAAGATCTCTGAATTATAAGACTTTTAATTTGTTGTATATTTTTGGGGCATGTTAGTCAGCTGACAGATTTATATTCTTTCCACGATTAAATCATTAATGAAAGAAGCAGCACCAACAACCACTTTTTATGTTCACATATTCAAAAGTGTGTTTTCAAGTGTGTTTTCTATGTTCTGGATTTATCCTAACATGAAACCTGTAAATAAAATAAATATTTAAATTGTATATTCTTTGAAGGTTAGTCCCGTTATTAGTTTATTTGAAACCAAGCTTAATAAACTGACTAACGGTAAACTAGCACATCATATTTGCAATATTTATTATGCATGTAAACTGACTGAGGTTTACAGGAAACACAGGACATTATTAACAACAGTTACAAAAGACCCACACTCAGCAAAGTGAAAACCAACACTTAAATAAGTGAACCATTTAACTCAAAAATACAAAAATAACTGCTAAAATGTGGATTCAGAAAGAAGTTTGCCAGCTAGCTAGCTGTATATGAAGACAAAAACCGTAATTAAAGGTGAACTTTTAGAGATAGGACTTTGAAGGCATGTTATTTTAACACTGAATATTACTGTCTTCAGCTTTACAGTAAGTTATACAATGTTGTAATGTACTGCCCACTGTAAAATATTTTCCATATTTTATTATTCCACCCCCCCCACACACACACACACATGCAAAGCTTTCTCCCTTTCTGTACTTTAACACAATCCTGTCAGACACAGGCCTAAACCAAAACATTTATATACTTCTGGATATGCTAAGAATAAATGTTGCTTTGACGGAAAAAATCACACCGAGGAGGTCATATGAAATAATATGCGTGCCCTAAAAATTAGCTTCTCAGCACGTGACCCATTTCGAGGTCATGATGGGAAGTCTCCATGCCAATGTTTTTGGCAAATAAGGAACGTTCCGGGTCGGTTCAGTCAGACGTGTAGGGAGATGAAGGCAGGAGGGAGGGGTGCTACATGGCCCTGGGTTCTCTGTAACCACATTAAAATGAAAAGAACACGACGCAGAGAGGCACATCGTCGTTAACCTCTGCCTCAGGATGAATCAGAGCTCTTGCACGCGCTTTTGCCCCTCCCCCCCCCCCCCCCCCCCCCACCCCCCCCCCCCCCCACAACCCGCCAGATAAATGACGAAGAGGGATGTAAATGGCTACACTCAACACCTTTAAATGCCTCCATCCACCTCCTATCATTAATTTACTCTTCTTTTACCTTGAGTTCTGTTAATTGGGGCTCCTTCACCTCTATTTCTTACTACTCTTGCATCTTATGTTGTGTATATTATCTATGGCGTCTCTTAATTGGCAGGAGATTTTCTTCAGCTTCTTCTTAGGATAGGATAATAATTACTGTGGAAAAACATTTTAAGAGAATAAAGGTAACAAATGTTTGAGCATGTCTGCAATTTATTCAGATTTTCAGAAATTAAATCCAATATATTTTTTTAAACCTTAAACACAAATCCAAAAGCTCAAACTCAGTACAAAAAAGCATTTCTATCTGGGAAAAGCAAACAATTGGCTTTTTATAATGAAAATAATTTTCCAAAACAGGAAAATCAAATAATATTGATAAGCACTACTGACTCACTTCCCTCTCAGGGTGCAGACCTGAGAGGGAACATTCAAGATGTTCAAGAACATTTCAGAGTGAATTATAAGTTAATTTTCTACTGAGGCTGCCTGAAAGTCTGAAGAAATCAGCTGCATCTGCAAAACATGCAAGTTTTTGTTCAAATAATGTATAATTTATATTCACTTCATTTATAATTTAGTTGGAGCTTTTAGAATTGTATTTTTGTAGACATTATGTAGTCATAATGTGTAGTTTGGCTTGATAACCAAAGTTAGCCTAATGACAAAAAAATACATAAATATTTACTGTACATAATTATAATTATATAATTAACACTAAGGTCCCTAATTTGAGGCTGCTACATAAGTATTAATGTTACTATTCTGTACAACCCAGCAACCCAGTATGCTGAGTCAACATACTAACCAAACCTTGCTGGGTAAAATGACCCATACTGGGCCAGTCCTTGACCCATACTGGGCCAGTCCTAGACCCAATGCTGGGGTATACAGCATATTCTACAAGGCCACAGGGAACCAGGAGCCTATCCCAGGAAGCATGGGGCACACACCCATTCATACACTATGGACACGCCAATCAGCACACCATGCATGTCTTTGGACTGGGGGAGGAAACCAGAGTACCCAGAGGAAACCCCTGTAGCACGGGGAGAACATGTAAACTCCATACACTTGGCCGCGGCGGGAATCAAACCCCCAATCCTGGAGGTGTGAGGTGAATGTGCTAACCACTAAGCCACCGTGTGCCCACTGGGTTCAAAATCGAGCCAAATTATGTTATACCCAGACAAGCTATTTTTAGAGTGCAGTGAAATCAAGTGGAAATTCTGTAAAAATAGAATAAATCATCATTTATTATATTTTCTGTTTTCATTCATATCAATGGAGTGACATACTAAAATAGGCTACAAGAGCAAACAAAAGATAAACAGTGAATGAGACAAGAGTTGGTGAGACAAAAACAAAATGCTTAGCTGATAACCACGGCTTTGTAGATTTTATTAAAACGCATGAACTTATCGGTTTGTTGCCAAAAACTGGATATCTCGAGAAATAGGCCAGCAGGGAAAAAAACAGATTGTTTGGTTATTCTGGTGCATGAATATATATGAATTCAGGATTCATATTGAATACTATTAAACCCAACACATTATTTTTATCTTTATAAATCAAATTACAGTCATACCATCATTGGATGAATGAAGATGCACATGTTCAAGATGAATTGACGCGAAAGACCTTCTGCTATCTCTGCACGTGGTCAGGAGGCATGGCGACATATTGCACGTCACACCGGAAGGTAAGCAGTGGGCCCGAGATGGCTCCAGCCATCTGTCAGTGTTATGCCCCACTGTTGCCCACCCCGATCTGCGCCCCTTGTTTGGTTTGCGCAAGGCACGTTCCAAAATTTCACGCCAGCTTGCGGGAAAACAGTGCAAGGTTAGATAATGGGGAATAATGTGGGAGGAAGGGTGACTGTAAATCAATGTGTGATTCTGTGAGGAATGGTGGATATGAATATAAAAGCTTTATACCAACTGTAGCTGTTATTATAAATTAATCAGCATGACATTTTGCACACTTTACTTTCTTTTCCTTCTAATGGTCATCAACAATACAATGTATTTCACGTAAAAAATAAAAAAAAACTACTTTCAAAAGAATTCTAGAGCATCCATCATGCTGTGATTGCTAGAAGTGTGGATTGAAAACACTAGTTAAACTGTGCTCCAATACAAAAAACTCTTGTTCCAGAAATGTGAAAACCTTGCCGATCAATTACTTTCTTTTTCAGGGGAAAAAGAAAGTATTCCCTCCTTCATTTCTATGTTTTTATTTATCAGGGCCTAAATAACTATTGTGTATTCCTCACCAACATCTATAAACAAGCAAATAACAGCATGTGACACACACACACACACACACACACACACAAACTGATTTCAATATGTAGTCATTTTGTTCCAAACAGTAAACCAACATTCAGAAACCAGGTGGGAAAGAAATCAGTACACCCTATAATTCAGTTACATGTAGAACCATCTTTAGCAACAATAACTTGAAGTAAACATTTTCTGTAGGAATTCAGCATCTGTCTCTCACATCATTCTGGAGAAATTTTGCCCCACTCAACTTTACAACATTGCTTCAATTCATTGATGTTTGAGGACATTTGTTTGGGATCATTGTCCTGCTGCATGACCCATTTTGGGCCCAGCTTAATCTGCTGGACAGATGGCCTCACATTTGTCTCAAGAATATTCTAGTGTGAAGTGGACTGCACCATAGTGTCAATGGCTACAAGTTTCCCAGGTATTGTCGCTGCAAAACACTCCCAAATCATCACCCCCTCCACGCTTGACAGTGGGTATGAGGTGACTGTGGCAATAAGTTGTGCTCAGTTTTTGCCAAAAATGGTGCTGTGTATGGTGACCAAACATCTTCACCTTGATCTCAGCAGTCGAAATGATAATATTCTACATTTGAGGTTTGTTCAGATGTAATTTATCAAAGTTGTGCTGCCTTATTCTTTTTGGAGAGAATGGGCTTTTTCCTAGTCACCCATCCATGAAAGCCAAACTTGTTCAGCCTTTTTCTGAGTGTGCTGTCGAATATAAACATTTAATGTGCTTACAGAGGCCTCCAGGTCACATGCTGTAGCTCTTGGGCTATTCTTTATACTCTGAGCATTAAACAGTTTGACCTTGGACTGAATTTGCTGGGACACCCACTCCTTAGAAGATTGGCAACTGTCTTGAAGGCTTTCCATTTGTAAACATTCCTTCTCACTGTAGAATGGTGAATTTCAAATTGTTTGGAGATGGCTTTTATAACCCTTCCCAAATTGATGAGCAGCAATAACTGCTTTTCTGAGGTCATGCCTGGTGTCCTTTCTGTTTGGTATGATGTAGACACACACCTGAGTGCTCCAGAACACAAATCTCTGCTTTTATAGAGGTATTCCCACTTCTTAATGAATAATTAGTCCTGCACATTTCATTAGTAACAACTGGCTACTAATTACTCTCTTAATGATTGTGTAAGTAAGAAAGATGTACTTATTTTTTCCCACTTGGTTTCTGAATGTTGGTTTACTTTTGGGGGAAAAAATGACTACACATTGAAATCTGAGTTGCATTTTTTGTTTTTACCTGAGGTTATTTGATTGTATACAGAAGCCGGTAGGGTCCACACAATTTTTATTTAGGCGCTAATGAATGCAAAGATAGAATTGACGGAGGGTGTTCTTTCTTTTTCCAGTGGCTGTAATTAATAGGCATGATTCGTTCATTCATTTGTTTGTTTGTTTGTACTGTCATCATTCTTGTCCCCAGCTCTTTTGGTGCTGTCTCAAGAAAATGTCTGAATGCTTTTTTTTTTAGGTTAAAATCAAAGTCAAAAAGCATGTAATTTCCTAGAATGTGTTTGTATCCTGTAACATTAAGATTTGGCTTTACTGAAACTAAGGAGCCCCAAACGTGTTCCAGCATGCCAGTGCCCGAGTGTATAAAGCGAACTCCATAGAGACATGGTTTGCCATGGTTGGTGTAGAAGAACTCAAGTGACCTTTACAGAGACCTGACCTCAACTACACTAAACACCTTTGGGATGAACTGGAAGAAGGACTGGGGACCAGGCCTTTTCGTCCAACATCAGTTTCCTGTATCACTAATGCTCTTATAGCTGAATGAGCACAAATCCCTAAAGCCACTCCACAGCATCTACTGGAAAGCCTTCCCAGAATATAGGAGGCTGTCATAGTAGCAAAGAAAGGTCCATCTCTGGAAAGGAATGTTTAACAAACACAGATAGGTGTGAAAGTGAGGTGACCACAAAGTTTGATGAACTTTGGTGTAGCTAGCTGCTATAAATTTGGCAACCAAAGTCATTTAGTTTTGAATTTGAGCATTTTTAAAGTATAAAACATTATGAAATTTCACTGTAGAAATAATGCAAGTATTTTCATTGAATACATCATAAAACAATGACTTGATCATTTGGTGTAGAAAGAGTATGGTTGAGCTGTGTGGAAAATTATTTTTGTACTGAAAAATGCTTGTTGCAAAGCAATAATCTGTCATTTGTGCATGCTCATATAGTAACGTACATACACTCTTACACACTAATTAGATATCCATGCTAGGGATTTTGATTAGTTGTTATAATGGAAACCATCAAATCATTCTGGGAGCATTGGCTTTATTACCAACAGCAAATGTGGGCCTAGCACACTACATGCAGCATATTGTCCTCTGTGTTTTCCTTCCCCCCACCAAAACCTTCAATGAAGCACAAGGGCCTCACAGCTTGGTCAACATCGATGTCTCACACAATCAAAAATAAATAATTTGCTTTATTTATAGGTCTTTATTTGCTTGATAATACTTTGTAAGGTTTTGTCTCTAATGGAGTTTTCAGAGCAATCTGAAAATTTGTATAGCATATATTGTATATTTAAATTTTTTACAAGAGCAATAAAAAAATTAATAAAAAATACTACCCTGACTGATGGCAAGAAATATGTAGTCTTTTCTTGTTTAAGACATCTTCCAAACAAGACCAGAACAAAACACAAAGTGGGAGAGAAAAAAAAAATTCTGTTTTACCACCTTCTTTGAGAAGTTTAGTCTGCTGCTCCAAGTAAAAATGCTTGGTACAGAGGGTCGATTTTCAATTATGGACTGCTATAATAAAGATAAACCTATGTGCCAATCAAACCTTTTCTCAAAATCTCTCTCTCTCTCTCTCTCTCTCTCTCTCTCTCTCTCACCTCTTTCTCTATAAAACAGGCTCCCAAAATATTGTTGCAGGGGGGAAAAGCATCCCGTTCTTGCACTTACTCTTTCCATTTCCATCCATTTCTCCTACCAAGAAAAAAACAGGGGAAGAAAAGGAAGGTCAAATATCTGTCAGAGTGGGATAGAGAGCAATGGAGGGGGGAAAAAACAATCAATACTGGAATGTATTTTTCTCCTGCAGTAGCAGTTAAATGCCATGTGCAAACAACTGCATTTTCTCATATGTTGGATTCGAGTCGAGACCTGTGCATGTTTTAATATCTATTTCTTATTCTCCAAAATATTATACCATAATCAAGGTTCTGGTTTCTGCATTACACTGTGTGGCAGTGGGGGCATGGTCAAGTGCCTGTTTGTGAATGGAGGGTGGGGTCGGGAGCAATGAGTGATTCAGAGGAGCGTGCACCTGTGGGTAGTTTACTAATAAGTGTTCTGTGTTGCAATAAGCGGCGGTGGGGTTAATAAAAGCAGGGAGTGACATGGACGGGTCAGAGAGAGCTTAGCTGAATTGTGTGTGTGTGTGTGTGTGTGTGTGTGTGTGTGTGTGTGTGTGTGTGTGTGTGTGTGTGTGTGTGTGTGTGTGTGTGTGTGTGTGTGTGTGTGTGTGTGTGTGTGTGTGTGTGTGTGTGTGTGTGTGTGTGTGTGTGTGTGTGTGTGTGTGTGTGTGTGTGTGTGTGTGTGTGTGTGAGAGAGAGAGAAAATAGGTGGGGACAAATCTCAGACTAATCCTAGCGAAATCATTAGTGTTGATTTAACACCCACAGTGTTGAATCACACCCTACAGTGTTTATGTAAGTCCATTAGACTCATATAAACACTCTGGGTGTTAATTCAACACTAGGGATTTTACTGTGTACACACCAGTCGATTGGGGACCTCTCTGGACCTCTTCAAATGCGGACAAATATGCAGCTCCCCAATTGTTTTAGCTTTCTAATAGCATCCAGGAGGCTAAAAAATGTATGCTAGTATGAAAATCTCCAAAGTCCCCAAATTTTAATTGATTACGAAGTTGTGTGTGTGTGTGCGCGTGCCCCTCCTGCAAAGTGTGTGCAGCACAGTGACCCCTAGTGGACGGGAATCCCGGAATTGCGCACAAGCTTGCCGTCAGACGATGCAAGTTGACGTAAATTAACGCAAAGCATGAGTAAACAGGTCAGGTGATTCAAACTGACCAATCAAAGTCTTTTTTTAGCAAGACTACACTTTCAAAACAGGCGGTGTGATGTTCATCTATTTATGTTATATAAAGATGAATTCATTCAGAATAAAGACTTGAACATTATTGTATGTTTATTAAAACATGATGAAATTGTTGCTTAATTAGACTGAATGGTAGAAGCTATGACAATGCACTAATAGCAACACTAATAGCTACTGGTGAACCAATTCTGTTCTAAACGGAATGTTCAGTTAATTAATTAAATATTATAATTAAATACACATGGGAAACATCACTCTGTGTGATGTAGCTGGCTGGATTTTGCCGCAACAACATGTAGAGTATGTGCAAGTAGTAAATACAAGTGGCATATTTACTTTTAACTTTTTTTCTGATTTAATTAATCTCCAATTAATCATCTGAATAGACCAGCTTTCAGCTGTGCTTATATATGCCATGTTTATTCATCACTTATGGTAATAATTTGGTTAGCAAGGTTTGAAAAGCTTGTCAGATGTTTACATTAGCTGATAAATGTAGAACAAAACGACATGTGTATGTTGGCCACTTGCAGAATTGAGCTGGTTTAAGCTCAGTGTTTACATGTTAACATGCTAGTGTTCTCAAAATAAAATTGGCCCAAATCAGGAGAATTTGCCCCGTCAGCTAAATACTCAGAAATGAGGGAAACCAAAATAATTTTCTTGAAATGTTTTCAGTGAACCATAAATGTACTTTATAATAATATGCTTTTATGTAACTGCATGTAAACATACATTAATACATAATAATATTGTGTAATATTGTGTAATATTGTTCAATAATATTGACCTAATTTCGATTATTTTTAAGTCCCAAAAGCAGAAAGGACATTCATAAAGAGCAGAGTAAGAAGGTTGACCCCCAGGCTGAGGTCACTTCCAATAAGCTTCTCCACATGACCTAAACCAAGTACAGCACCAATTCCCACCAAGGTAACAGGTCTAATTTATTTAATTACAGCTTGCCTCAACTATATATATGCCATTTTACACGGTGTAGACCCAATTTTTAATATAACACAATCTCATTAGTAAATGTTGGGCCACTGCAATTAAAAACATAAGTAAAACATTTCCCTGTCTCAGTGGGGAGTAATAGAGCTGAATCCTGATCTTTATGGACTACACATAGCCTGTTTGCAGTAAGATTCTGCTATAGAGACTCCACTTGTCAGTACACACATGTGTAATGGTCCCTAATTCTTCAATGGGATATGAGTGAACTCTGAACCTGAATGCATTGGCTCAGGTGCTCATTTGGATATAAAGTGTGTGTGTGTGTGTGTGTGTGTGTGTGTGTGTGTGTGTGTGTGTGTGTGCGTGCGTGTGAGCGTGTGTGTGTGTAGTCCCCATTCTAACTGTAGTGCATTGTTAACTCTGTTAGGTTTGTGTCTGGAGGAAGGCTCAGTTGCTCATGGAAGGCTCATGGAAAAGTCTCCTCTGAAAGGATTGGAACAGCAAGGCCAGTTCTTTTGTTTTTACCATATGCGGAGGACATTTGGGTTTGAGATCAAAAGGTAGTGCAGAATTTCAGTTTTTATTTCTGATATTTGCATCTAGATGTTTTAAACAACTTACAGTATCGTACCTTTGGTGGCAGACCACCAACTTTTTTAGTGAGCAAAAGCATTGGAACTTAAATTAGATAACACTTCATATTTGGTTGCATAACTCTTGCTTGCAATAACTGTATGAAGCTGGCGACCCACTGACCTCATCAAACTGCTGCATTGTTCATTTGTGTTGCTTTTCCAGGCTTTTACTTTAGCCACTTTCAGTTGTTGTTTTCTTTGATGGGTTTCTCCCTTCAGTCTCCTCTTCAGGAGGTGAAATGCTGCTCATGGTGATTGACCTGACAAGTTTAAAACCTTTCCCCTTGTATGTTTTGGTATTTATTGTATTTATTTCCCCACAATTTGCCCTTTCCACCACTTAGAGGTAGAGGTTAATCTTGGGTCCAGAACGTTTGTGGCTCATCTCTGTATTTCTTTGCAAATTCCAAGCTGGCTTTTTGATTCTTACTGCTGATGAGTAGTTTGCATCTTGTGGTATGGCCTTTACAGTGGTGCTGAAAGTTTGTGAATTTTCTATATTTCTGCATAAATACGACCTAAAAAGATTGTCAGATTTTCACACAAGTCCCAAAAGTAGACAACGAGAACAATCATATTATACTTGGTAATTTATTTATTGAGGAAAATGATCCAATATTACATATCTGTGAGTGGCAAAAGTATATGAACTGTTGCTTTCAGTATCTGGTGTGACCCTCTTGTGCAGCAATAACTTCAACAAAACATTTGCAGTAACTTTTTAACAGAACAGCTTCAACTCTAGGATATTGGTGGGATTCCTCATATAAACTGCTTGCTTCAGGTTGTTCCACAGCATTTCTATTGGATAAAGGTTAGTATTTTGACTTGGCCATTTCAAAACATTAACTTTATTCTATTATTTAGTAGTTTAGTGGCTTGTGTGCTTGGGGTTATTGTCTTGTTGCATGACTCACACACAGTTGTCATGACATTGTCCTTCAAAATTCGCTGGTATAATTCAGAATTCATTGTTCCATCAATGATGGCAAGCCATCCTGGCCCAAATGCAGAAAAACAGGCCCAAGCCATGATACTACCACCACCATGTTTCACAGATGGCATAACATTCTTATGCTGGAATGCAATGTTTCCTTTCTCCAAACATAACGCTTCTCATTTAAACCAAAAATTCTATTTTGGTCTCATCTGTGTACAAAACACACATTCCCATTACCTTCTGGCTTGTACACATGATCTCTAGAAAATGCAGAAGGGCAGATATGTTCTTTTGGGAGAGCAGTGACTTTCTGCTAGCAACCCTGCTAATCACACCATTGTTGATCAGTGTTCTCCTGATGGTGGACTCATGAACATTAACATGTAAGAGAGGTTCCTTAGAAGTTACCCTGACCAACTTTGTGACCTCGCAGGCTATTACACATCTTGCTCTTGGAGTGATCTTTCTTGATTGTTTGACACTCCTGGGGAGGGTAACAGTGGTCTTGAATTTCCTCTATTTGTGCACAATCTGCCTGACTGTCTATTGGTGGAGTCCAAACTCTCTATAGATGGTTTTGTAACTTTTCTTGCCTGATGAGCATCAACAGCTCTTTTTCTGAGGTCCTAAGAAATCTCATTTGTTCATGCCATGATACACTTCCATAAATTTGTTGTGAAAATCAGACTCTGATATTTCCCTGTTCTGTTATTAAAACAGGGCGATCACACCTGATTGTCAGCCCACTGAGTAAAAACACCTGTGCCTATAACTCAAGTATTTTATTACTGCTTGATTGATTATTTTAAATATTGAAGATGGGTTTTACTATGGAAGTTTTTAATGCTGTTAGTGTCTCTGTATTTAAAGGGAAAAAAATTTTGTGTGCTATATAATGCTACTGATGTGGTCTTGCTTTATTAGTAAAACTAGACACAGTGATTGACACCTCATAATCAAGTAGTGAGGAGCAAAAGAAACATGAGGAGCTTTTGGTTAGAAGCCCTGATTCTGAGGAAGACATGTTACAACCATCTCAAGTGATACCATTGTTGAAACAGAGAGGGACTAACAGACTGAGGTGCCTCCTTCTGAGGTGTCTGGGTAAAAAAGGACTGTTGTGCCTTGAAGCTGAACCACATGCACTTAAGCACAGAACATGGACTTGGCTTTGAAAATAATCAATTGTCAGTAATACATTAGAGTAGCCAAAACCAAGTAGTGATTAGAAATTAGTTAAATATTTAAGTAATACTAAACCTAGTGCAAAAAAAAACTATTAATAAAAAGAAAAAATAAGCCATAAAACTTTTTTATGTATTTAATTCATGACTTGTATAATCATGTTAAAAAAAGAAAACATTTAGTATTTAGTTGTAAGTTTTACTTGCTAGTTACTAGTTGGTATAGTGTAGCTTTACTGTTATATTCACTGTAATAAGGTCATTATATTGTACTTGAATATTTTATACAAATGCAGCTGTCCAGCAATTCTCAGTATTCAGCCAGAATGATTTTATTTAGCTGTTGATTTTCTCTTTTTGTTCAGTTAACTCAAACCAAGTAAAACAGGCAGCTACAGTTTAAAAAAAAATCTTTTATTAATCCATCCATCCATCCATCTTCAACCGCTTACTCCTTTTCAGGGTCGCGGGGAACCTGGAGCCTATCCCAGGAAGCACCGGGCACAACGCGGGGTACACCCTGGACAGGGTGCCAGTCTATCGGAGTTCTTTTATTCATTATTTTAAAAATCTAGAAATATAACCACCCAAATATATAACATAAACAAACTGCAGTGTCCAATTGAAAAATAATATATTTTTTAATCTAATTAATGGATTGGAAATATCAACGAAACATTAGATGCTAAAGAAGATCTCTGACGCAATCTAATACAAATAATGGTGTGTTTTACCAGCAGAAATATGTGTTGTATCATGGTAATATGTGTCTGTGCTGCTTATTAAATAATCAAATTAACCAGCTTGTGCTATATGAACTTAATAAAGTTGTTGACTTTGTTCCTTCAATGCCATCAATTATATTACAACTACTTTGAGAACTCAGTTGCATTTGTCTAATTGTTTTAAGTTAAGACTTTTTTTAAAATCCAGTTTCAGTGAAACCTGTGAAATGATTAAAAGCATTGTGATTCGTTTATATATTGTGTAAAACTTTCTGCTGTAACACTGTAGTGTACAGGTATGAGGTTGGTATAGAAAAATCAAACCATATTATTAACATTTTATCCTCGCCCAGTCCAAAGATATGCATGGTAGGCTGATTGGCGTGTCTAAAGTGTCCGTAGTGAATGAATGGGTGTGTGAGTGTGTATGTGATTGTGCCCTGCAATGGACTGGGTCCAGGGTGTACCCCGCCTTGTGCCCGATGATTCCTGGGATTGGCTCCAGGTTCCCTGTGACCCTGAAGAAGGAGTAAGCGGTAGAAGATGGATGGATGGATGAAAATGAGAAAAACTATTATTATGATCAGTTTTATGACAGCCAACAATCTTGTTTGCCCTGTGTTATGAAATTGTCCCCTGTGGATAATAAGTCCTGAAATGTCTACAGATTCCAATATGTGTGTGTGTGTGTGTGTGTGTGTGTGTGTGTGTGTGTGTGTGTGTGTGTGTGTGTGTGTGTGTGTGTGTGTGGTGTGTGTGTGTGTGTGTGTGTGTGTGTGTGTGTGTGTTTGACTTTGGTCCCCATTAGTTGTCAAAATAATACTTGTCCCCAAAGGAAAGTAAAATTTTCAGGTGTTTAAAAAATGTTTTTATCAAAAATCCTGAATAATGGTGTTTTCAAATAACATAGATCAGTGTTTATTTTTTTTCTGTAATCCCTCTGGAAAGCAGTGTCCACAAAAGTAGTAGATATGTCCCGATTTTCTCATATGCGCATGCGTGTGTGTGTGTGTGTGTGTGTGTGTGTGTGTGTGTGTGTGTGTGTGTTTGTGTTTACATTTGTGTGTGTTTCTGGGTGAGACAATAACAGACTGAAACAGAAATCGCTGAAAAGCATGGCCAGAAAAAAAAGAATAAAGTCTTTTGAGTTGTCCCAAGCCTGCTGACCATTTCCTCAGACACATGTGAATTAAAAACCAGGCATTAAGGAAGATATGCTATCATGGAGCCCATGCTCCTATCCAAGATAATCAAAACCCCTGCTAGCATCCTCTGGACTCAACATCAGACCCTCCTTGAACTGCACAAAGAGCAAAAACAGGGCTTCCAGGCCCAGACCGAAGATCAGCAGGTGCTTTGGTGCTTGGACACCTGTCTTAGGTGGTTGCAGGGAGAGAAGCACAGCACCTAAGTCATTGGTACTGTTGCAGTTCATCACCTGGCGACCTGAGGGGACAGCAGAATGGGTCCAGTACCATCATCCAACTGACTGAGGACCACTTGATGATGTATCCAGGAGCAGGCAGCCCCTCCTCTTCTTCCTCTCTCTCTCTCTCTATTTATCTTTCTCCCTCTTGTTCTTTTCTTTCCCTTCCCTGTCCTCCCCTCTTCCCTGCATCCGAGAAACAGGGCCTATTTTCCCCAAAACAAATTCCTGGTCCGCCAGTCCGCCATGCCCACCCAAGGACGGCATGTCCAGGGCAACAGGTATGGGAATAAGGTCTGAGCAGGTGTTCTGGCACTGTGAGTAACCACAGGCTCACACTTACATGTGAGTATTCAAGCAGGTATATACTATTCATTGGTGGATTCTGGCTGTAATCGATCCTCAGTGCTTGGTTCAAGGTGAGGCATTAGATAGAGCGTGCCAGGTAAAGGTGAGGTGTGTGTATGGGGATGTGCACTAGTGCGAATATTCACTAATGCCTGTCATTATTTAATCCCGGGGCAAAAACATAAAAGATACGTGGGTGGTGGTTAATCTTGCCCTCACCCCTCCACTGGTTTTGGGGACAAATTGGCCAGCATTTCCAGTTTTATTAAGGGGAATGCATGCAGATGGCCCCTAAAATAAAGTAGCACTGTGTGGGATGTGCACAGCATTGGTTGGGGAGGTGTTACCTGGGAGATTGATGTAAACGCTGCGTCAGGGTAACTTGGGGGGTGGGGAGAACCCATCTTAAAATTCCCATTTTAATTGGCCAGGCATTTGCTGTATGTCGCAAAATGTGACCTGGTGGATCCACTGGCTGTCCAAAAAAAAAATGCCATTGCATCCTCTTCCATTAATCAAGGTCCCCTTCAAAAGAATTGGTATGTACTTCATGAGGCCATTAGAATGGATTGCATAAAGTCATCAATTTGTGGAAGTTCTATTTTATTATGCAATTGCGTATTGGGAAGCCATGCATCTTAATTTCTCAGCAGGCAGCATTGCAGAGAGATTGAAGAGAATCCCAAAAGAGATTCTGACTGATCAAAGCACCACGTTTATGTCACGCATACTTTGCAAAATCTATGAAGTTTTAGGAATTAAATCGATTCATACCAGTGTTTGAATGGCCCGGTCAAGCAATTTAATCAAACACTTAAAAACATGACTTGGAAGTTTGCACACAATAACACTCGAAATTCTATTATTTGTAGTACAAGAGGTCCCATAAGCCTACACAAGTTTTGCCTGTTTGAATTGTTACATGGGCACAAGCCCAGAGGTGTCTTGTTGTCAGAGAAAATAGGCAATAGGGACCTTCACAAAGTAAAAGAGAAATTCAGTACGTTCTTGACCTGAGAGCAAAACTCCACACAATGGATAATTTGCTACAGGCACAAGAACATCAGTTCCAGTTCCAGTTCCAAGAGGGGTGCTTGGCTGCAGGAGTTTTCACTCTGAGATAAAGTGCTCATATTTTTACCCACATCAAGATCTGAAATTACTCACAAAGTGGCAAGGGGTCTTTGAGGCCACATAACAAGTCATGGATGTCGACTATGAGGTAAGGCAAACAGATAGAGGTTGAGCACTGCTAATATACCCCCTCAGTCTCTTCAAACCATGGAAAGAGGCAGTCCCTTTGGCTTTGTGATGGTGGTTCCTGAGAAAGCTTAGCTGGGAATGGATCTGAATCCAATGAAAGTGAAATTTATGGCTCAATCCATGCCAGTCCACGATGGAGACCACCTCTCTCTGTTCCAAATTCCAGAGGTTGCCAAGTGCAAGCTAAACTTTCTGATGTGTTTTTGCCTCTACCTGGTCACATTAATCTGATAGAACACCACATTAGACACCCTGGGCTGTGGTGGTATGCAGCTGACCCTACCTTTTGCCCAAACACAAAAAACAGGTGGTGTGGGAGGAGCTCATAGCCATGCTTAAGATGAGTGTAATCGAGGACTCACTGGCCCAGCCTGGTGGTCCTGGTTCCCATGACTGACAAGCCAGTCTGGGTCTGTGTCAACTTGTCAACAAGGTGAACAATGAGTCTAAATTTTATGCATATCCAATGCCCCGCATTGATAAACTGCTTGATCAGTTAGGTGCGGTTTGCTTTTTTTCAACACTGGATTTGACTAAGGGATTTTGGCAGATCCACCTGACTCCAATATTCCATAAGAAATCAGCCTTTTCCACTCTGTTTGGGCTATAGCAGTTTGTCTTTCCTTTTGGTCTGTTTGGGGCCCTGGCCATGTTTAGATGACATTATAATTTATAGTATAATAATGACTGGTAGCCGCACTGTCAACATTTAAGGGCTGTCCTGAGATCCTTAAGATGGGCAAGACTCACAGCAAACCCAAAGAAGTGTGCAATTAGATGTGTGGAAGTTACAGTATCTGGGCTTCCACTTGGGCCATGGTGAGGTACATTCCCAAATTGAAAAGACAGCAATGATTGTGGCCTTCTCGAGACCCAAGACCAACAAAGAAGTGAGACACTTTCTGGGGCTTGCTGTTATCCTATGTTTATACCTAATTATTCAGATGTTATCAGCCCTCTAACTGATCTCACTTAAAGGGGGTGCCAGATCCAGTCCAGTGGACAGGCCTTCACTCAGGTAAGAGCTGCACTTTCTGGCAGGCCACTTTTACAGTTATTTTTACATTACATTTGTGTTACACACTAACACCTCTGCCCAGAGAGCTGGGGACTGTGTTGTCCCAGGTGGTGGAGGGGGATCACCAGTACTGTAAAACAGCCACAAGCTCTAGGTGCATGAGAGAAAGTATAGTGCAATCAAGAATGAGTGCCTAGCCATCAAGTGGGCCATCTTTGCTCTCCAATCTGTTGAGACTGACCTTCATGATCTATTTGCACCATGCCCTGCTCCATTGGCTCCAGTGCACGAATGATGCCAACTCGTGGATCATTAATTGATATCTGGCCCTTCAGCTATAGAAGTTCAAGGTGATCCACAGGCCAGTGCCACAGATGGCTGCCACTGAGGTCTTCTCTCATCAGAGAGGAGATAGGTGTTTGGTTGTCGTTTGCAAGCTGAATCAGCTCCCCGGCCTAAGACAGGAGGTTGGGGTATGTGGCAGCGGTGTGTGTGTGTGTGTGTGTGTGTGTGTGTGTGGGTGGGTGAGACTGTAAAAATGAAAGCACTGAAAAACATGGCCAGAAAAAGAGAATAAAAGCCCTGTTGAGTTGTCTCAAGCCTGTCTCCCATTTCTTCATTCCCACACAAGCACAGGAAGGTGTCACACGCTGCTTTCTTTTTTTGGATCCAATCATAATGTGTATCAGATAATGGCATTTAATCCCACTGTAATCCTCAAATTGTTCTACTGTGGGCAGTGATAGTGAAGACTTAAACTATTAGTAGTCTCAAATATGCACAGGGGTCACACTGAAATTCGTGCACAGTTATTTTAACTGGAACAGGACACTTTCCAACTGGTGTTGGAAAAGGTGGACAAATTGACACTAATTATTTAAAAAAAGTTATAAAATGAAAGTGACTATCAAGAGATGGGCAAAATACTCCAAAAATATCTTTTACTTTACACGGATATAAAATACCAAATTATAAAGAATCAGAATAAAATGAAAAATGCTGCTAAGTAAATCTAAATAAAACACAGTATTTTGTATTATGAGATCATATAAATACATTTTGTAGTGCTACTTCAGTTAATAAATGTAATGTTAGGATTCTGGTGGCTGATAGCTAACACTAATGCTACGTATCCTGCAGAAACCTCACTATTAGTCTGCACTAAATAATGAAGAGTCAATCAATGATTCTTTTGATTTCTCAATTATTAATGCACCACAAATGTTTTTGTGTTGTTCCTGTGCCACATAGCCACAAGATCAAACACTGCCTGCTAGCACAATAGCTAGCAAAAAAAGGCTGATGAAAAAAAAAAGGATATTTTAAGTCAAGTCAAGTTGCTTGATTGTCATTTCAACCATATACAGCTGGTAGAGTGCACAGTGAAACAATGTTCTTCCAGGAACATGGTGTTATATAAAACCGCACAGAGGTTATATGTATATATATCTCACTATATGAGACTATACAGAACTAAATAAGACTATGCAGATCTACACAGGACAACATAAAGTGCACATGTGCAAACGGTTCAATAATTAATGATCATGTTAAATCTTTTAAACACCTATTAAATATCCAGGAAAAAAAGTTGTGTTTTTTGGAAAGAGTTAGACAACATATTTATGCTTTTCTATTTCCTCTATGAAGAACGTTGGTGGATGATTGGAAACTGTTGTTCACAAACAGAGTGCTGCTTTTGCTTTGGTGCTGAAGATCATTTGTAGGTTGTAGAGCTGATCTGATGGATCTGTCTGACCTAAAATTCTCCTTAATCGAATGAGTCAGTTTATTTGATATCACTACACTGATCTATAGGGATGTAGCGCAGTATGGATGTATTATTTAAAATGAGCAGATAATATCTTCTAAACGGATACAAATACAGACACCAAAGGAAGGCACACTATTCTTTTTCCCCATAAAGGGCATCTGGAGCAGGCACTGGTGGCTTGGCGGTTAAGGCTCTGGGTTACTCATCAGAAGGTTTAAGCCCCAGCACTGCCGAGCTGCCACTTTTGGGCCCTTGAGCAAGGCCCTTAACCCTCTCTGCTCCAGCTGTATCGAAGCTGACCCTGTACTTTGACCCCAACTTCCTGGCGTGAAGGTTGTGCTGTGCTGTAATGTTTATGTGATTAATAAAGACTTATTATTATTATCTGGTTGAGAATAGAGGTATGCATTGGGACTGAGATCCAGTGGGGTGCAATAAAACGTGTCATGCAAGTGACATTACTATCTGGTAACTATCTGGTCAGGGCTACTGTGGAATTAGTTAGGCTACTAGATTGTTTTTTGGGAAATAAACCTAACTAAATTTGTTAGGACATATCAAGCACAAGTACAAACTGTAATAACTATGCAAGTGGGATTAAAAGAGCAGTTATTAACTGGAGTGATGAGGAACTGTCAGAGGCAGAATTCACAGGCAGTGCTGAGATTTCTACTTTTGTATATTTCCAAGTGTTTTCCAGAATTTCTGGGGGCATAGTGATAGGCTTCATTTTTAATAAAAACAAAAACCTTCCGGTAGATATATTTTGAGTCCTAAACATATACAGAGTTACACCCCTATATACCACATGTATTGCCTGTATGTTGAAAATACAAATACACAGAACCAGAGGTTTGCAGGTTTGTTTTGTGTGCAATAAACATATTTCTTAAAAGGTCAATACATCAGCATTAAAATTCCTTCATATTTATCCACCCCAGATGTAAAATTAACACATCACTTAGGTTGTTTATCATATTTTATTAGTTACCAGCTGCTTTGGTGAGAAACAGGACTAACCAGTTGTTATATTTTTTCTGTTTCTGTTTTAAAGCTACATTCTTTATGTGGATGAGGATATTGATGTGACAACCATACTGGACATCAGGGTGCTAGAGAAGGTGCTGGAGGGTATGCAGGGCACGTGTTCATGCAAACATCTCTGGACATTGTTGATTATTAGCTGTCACTTTTCATGGCTGTCAGTAAATATACACGAACAGATCAATATGCACAAACAGAGATGGATTCACATTCTCGAGTCTTTCCTCTGTGTTCTGCACACAAGGACATGTTTGAATGTGGTGAGAAGGCGGAGGGCATCACACTAAACTGCTGAAGCTAGGCTTATGTAACGAAACACTGACAAATAAGATGAAAATGGAAAAGGGAGATACACTTGGAATGGTGAGATAAAATATCAGTGACATGGAAAGGCAAAAAAGAGGACAGAGTAAAGATGAAGTAATTGGATTTAAAGAAACAAGGAGGGGTATTTGCTTGGTGAGGACTATCAGTATTATTTAGTTATTGACATAACCGCCACAATAGCTCACATTTTAATAAAATAATGAATGAACAATGAATTAATAAAAGCAAAACGAGGTTGAGAGCTGAATTAAAGAGCTTCAACTGACTACCTTCTTCTGTAATCCAGCATGTCAGAAGTTCACTATCTGCATGCTAGAGTGAAACATTTCACGTGAATATTTAATGACTTTATTTTGTGTCTCTTACAAATTAATCAGTGATAATTAATATGTTTCATTTTGGCTTTTCTATGTTAACCATTTTAGAAGTTGCTTGAAAGCGAGAAAAAAAACAAAGGTAATTGCTTTGATGCTTTGATTTCTTTTACTTGAGTGTGTGAATATTTTTAATTTAATCACACACTATTTTATATCTAATTATTTTCAGTTGATTATGACCTTTTCAAGCACCCTTCAAACTCAAATAAGTTAAACGACTGCCCGAGCATCACGACAAAGAAGAAGAATGGGTCACATGTACTAGAAGTGGAGCCATGTAAACAAGGCAGTGAAAGAACCTTTTAAGAACTTTTTGATTCAAGATTTTCTTCTGTACTTACTAATCACAAAGCAGACTATGGGTTTTGATGCGATATGTGAGTGCTGGGAACCATGCAGTTTGACGTTTTCACTTTCCTCACCCACATCATTCACTCATTGAGGTTTTGCTAATTGGCTGAATTGTTAAATTATTGTGAAAACCTCTAAATTGTGTTCTGTCGCTTCCCTCCAGGACTGCACTCACTAATCTCTAGCTTACGCATGAGTGCTCCACTGAATTCTTTGAGCTGGAGGTGCCTACAGGTACTTATTAGAATTAAGTGCAAATCGGGTAATTTTACTAATTGGGTTTCCTTATCTATTAAGCAGCAGAGCTCATTAATTAACTCAGATGGTGGCTGTGCAGATTTGGATGAAGAAACAGATAGTGTTGCGCCGCTGTTATACTGCTGCACCACTGTACACTCCAGCTCCAAAATATTTCTTCACCAGTGTTTTAAGTGCTCTGATATTGCTAGAATGCTGCCAACATGTTGGTGAATTAATTACAGTCAAATGTAATATGTATTAGTGGTGAGACTGAAATCCATCATGTTGCTCCTCTTTGTAGATTGTGTGCATTTATCTTCATTATTCATTACACTTTACATCAATATGTAGACAAAACACAGCCCTTAATGAGAATCAACCACACACCCACAATACACACATGCACACACCATGGAGTCAGTGTACAGTTAACACCTATAGGGACTTCTGTAGATTCGAGTACATGTGATGTAAATGTGTGGGGGTTTTTTGTGTGGTAAATTGTAAAATGAAAACGTTTGTTTTGTTTGTTTGTTTTTATTTTGACTACTCCTACCATTGTGACCTATAAACCAGATTGATGTAAATAAACCCATAATGTTTGTTTCATTTTTAGGTTGTCCCATTCTGTAACATTTAATCGGTAATGACATATGAACATGATGAAGTTCATTACTAACTATTGTACTGATGGAATAATATCACGTATTGTCATTCAGAATGAAACAGACCATCTTGTAAACCAAAATATTTGAATGCAATAAAACTTACTCGCTTTAACTGGAGTCTTAGAAATGAGCCAAGGATATAGTATACATGTATGACACATTTCTGCAATTCAGTCTTCACTAAAAGTTTGATCCTGGTCCTAGACCAGGTGCTGTGTTATGGACTGTACCTCAGTGGATTTGCCTAAAACAGCCAAACAAAACAAGAAAAAGTGGGGATTCTGAGATTTCATACATCGAACAGCTAGTGCAAGGGACACAGAAGGATAAGTATACACAGATAAGTGTGGAGGACAGACAGAGAGGAGAGAGATATCTTTCTCTTAGATCCTATTACAAGAGACAGGAGGATTTCCCTGCCTGTGCTGAGACAAGTAAATATTGAAATGGGCCAAAGAGATTAACCCATACTAGTGGTCACACACACACACACACACACACACACACTATAGAATGGCAGGTATCAGAACCATTCCAACATTGTACTAGTCTTAAGCTGAGTGGGCTCTGATTTTTTGTTTGTTTGTTTGTTTGTTTGTTTTCCTCAAAAACTCATTGTGCTTGTAAGCCTGCCACCCCTCTATTCCATCTATTTTGGATTACTGTCCATTATTATCATTATTTTGTTTCCATACATATTTGCAATTCATTCAAGTTGCCTTTAATATGTTGGCAGTTCTTCGTGTAAAATGTAAAGCACACACAGATAGGTGTTTATGTAAAAATACACACTTTTTCAACTGGCACAGTGTGTGAACAACAAAGGTAAAGAACATTTAAGCAAGATTTGTGGGCTTTCTTTAAAAATAGAATCGGAAACAGGTAAGATACCCAGCAATGATTCAGTGATAGATAATAAGTTAATATTCAGTTCATTACCTTAATATGACAGATCCAATTACGCAATTACAATGACAAGATAGTTATATTAGTCAGCATGCTAGCCAGATACCTGATAGTTTAATATGGATCTGAACCCACCGTCTCCCTTAATTATTTTTACAATATGACCACAGAGCAGCACTACTGATTTAATACAACAGCCAGGAGAGAGAGGGAGTGGGCGAGAGAGAATAGAGGTGTCCAACATGTCAGACTTCAACTACAATAAGCATGGAGTTTTACTGAGGAAGGAGGGCTGAACTCCATAGCTTTACAGAAGCATAATCGGAACAGGTAAGTAGGTGGTCATTTCCATATGAATGTGCCTGTAAAGTGGCACAGTGAACGAGTGAAAACATAACCGGCCTGTTTAACTAAATCAAACAGGAGAGCTCTTAAGAACATGAATAAACATGAGCACTTCACCAAAAAATATGGTAAGAGAAGAGAAGGCACATCTCACCTCTAACTGAAAGCTGCCCAAGCTGCAGGGCTTAATGTGCTACGGTTAGAGGCCATTACAGGAAACACAGTGCAACACACACAGCAATAAATACTACAACAACAACACAGTGTATACACAGTAAATATAATGAACGTATGAAGCATTGAGTAGCACTGGCCAACAGCTGGAGGTACACATACGTGTTTTTCTGAGGACATTAATCTGTTTAATCTGGCAGAATAGCACACACACACACACACACATACACACACTTTTTTCTTACTATCCTTATAAGGATATAATTATTAATACAGCTAATTAATTCTAAGCCTACACAAAAATCACATTCTAATCTTAATCGCAGTAACCTAGAAGGGAACCGTTAGGCTGTTTAAAATTTTTTTTTTTTTTAAATATATAATCAAGGGGCGTAACTTAGCCTGGGCAATCGGGGCTGTAGCCCTGAAGATTTTTTTCTTTAGCCACAAATGATTCTCCACTTGGAATGTTTTGTCACTATGTAATTTAACATTTTTGTTGTGATTTGGTATGTTCAGTGAACAGATTGTTATACTGTGTTGTGAAAAAGTATTCTGATTTCTTCTGTTTTTTGTATATCTAATAGTTTTAGATCTTCAAACTAAATATAACATAAAACAAAGGCAACCTGAGAAAACAGATAATACAGTTTTTATTTATTTATTTATTTATTTTTTGGAGCAAAAAAAGTTATCCAACACTAATCACCAATGTGAAAAACTAATTGCCCCAATCTGGTTAAGCCACCTTTCACAGCAATAACTGTAACCAAACAATTCTGATAACTGGAGATCAGTCTTTTACTTCTGTGTTTGGGTTATGCCAGATGTAACGGGACCCCTGTCTTCCAAACAGTTCCACTTTCTACTCATCAGTCCTAAAGGTTTGAGGATCATCAAGGTGAGTTTTGGCAAAATTCAGACGAGCCTTAATGTTCTTCAGGGTTAGCAGTGGTTTTCACTTTGCCACTCTTCCATGGATGACATTTTTGCTCAGTGTCTTTCTGATAGTGGAGTCATGAACAGTGACCTTTATTGATGCAAGAGAGGCCTGTAGGTCCTTTGATGTAGGTCCTCTCTTTTGTGACTTCCTGGATAAGTAGTTGCTGTGCTCTTGGAAGGTCTGCCACTTTTGGGAAGGTTCACTACTGTGCAGAGTTTTTCCATTTGGAGATAATGGTTCTCACTGTGGATCTTTGGAGTCCCAGAGCCTTTGAAAGAGCTTTTTAACCCTTCCAAGAGTGATGTATTTCAGTCACCTTCTTCCTCATCATTTCTGAAATTTATTTCAACTTTGGCATAGTGTGTTACTGGTTAAGACCTTTTAACCAACTTCATGCTGCTAAAAAAGTTGTATTTAAGTGCTGATTTGATTGAAAAGGGTTTGCAGTAATCAAGCCTGGATATATAATTTTGAAAAAAAAGTTTTATATATATATATATAATCATCTCATGCTGAGCAGGAAAACAAAGTGTGTAAATGTTTATATGAGTCATACAAAAGGCTCCACAAGGTCAAAATGTATATTTTCTCTGTTAGATCTATTTAAAAAAAACTTATCTAAAAACTTTTAGAGTAATTTTTATTTTTGAGTTGTGGAGTATTCCCATTCATGCTTGCTTTTTGTCAGTGAAGTTTCTTAAGCAATATTCATTTAAATAGAATTTGCTGCTAATAGAATTTTGTATCATGTTCAACTTTGGTGCATCAGAATTTGCCAGTGTTGTCTTGGAGAGTGTCTGAAGGTGTCTGTTCAAAGCAAGCCTTAGATTTGATATAATACTGAACTTCTCAACACAAATATAAATGATTCCATCTGGGAGGGTGGAGTACATGATATAACTATAATGTTTGTAGTTTTCCCTCATTCATCTTCAGGGTCAGAATTTGTAGTGGTAATGCTGGCCACAAGACAAGAGAAATCACCCCAGATGGGACACCAGTTCATTGCAGGGCACAATGCACACACTCATTGGCATGTTCATTCACATGTAGGGAAATTTAGCATAGCCAATCCACCAACCAGCATGTTTTTGGACAGCGGGAGGTAACTGGAGAACCCAGAGGAAACCCCCAAAGACAGACAGTAAACCGAGCTCAGGTTCGTACATAGGACCCTAAATCTGTTTGTGATTCTATTTTGTAGTTGTGAATCTAGGCTTAGTGGGTAGCTCATTTGCTCTTTGCCTCCAAGGTTGGGTGTTTGAATCCTGCCTCTGCTCTGTGCATGTGGAGTTTGCGTATTTTCGCCGTGCTTCAGCGTTTTCTTCGGAGTACTCCAGTTTCCTCCCCTAGTCCACATACATGTGTTGTAGGCTGATTGGCATCTCTAAATTGTCCATAGTATGAGAATGTGTGTGTGAATGTGCCCTGCGATTGGTTGGCACCCTGTCCAGGGTGTCCCCTGCCTTGTGCCCCGAGTTATCTGCGATAGTCTCCAGGCTTCCCGTGACTCTGTGTAGGATAAGAGCTACAGAAAATTGATTAATTTATGGTTGATCTGTTAGCTACCTTCCTTTAAAACAAAATCAGAGCTAACTGAAGCTTACACTCCTTTGAATGTGTCCTGCCATTGTTATCATCACAATATCACTTGTCACAGCTAAAATGGTAGGTTCTGGCTAAACTGGTAACAGCACCAAAATGTTAATCATTTTCTGTCTCTAGCATAGTGATGTTTATTTCACAAACAGGTGCAAATTTCTAGTGTGACAGCGTGCTTAATTACTTAAAGAAATTGAAAATGTTATTTTACTTATTTACTGTAAGAAACACAATAAATGCTGTATAACAGGATTCTTATTTGGTGTGCTGAACAGATGGGTTGGCTAGTTTGGCTAGTTCACATACCTCTGCTTTTCACCACATCAAAAGTTCAAACGTTTGAGATTTACTATTTACTATACACCACTGACTATGCTAGCATGAATAAACACTGTTAGCTGTTACAAAATATTCTACATTGTGCTTTATTTGGTGAGAGCAAGGTGCAGCTCTTGTCAGATGGAGGTACAGTATGTGAGGTGACATTTTAGTATCTTGAAGCAGCAGTAAAATCCATTAGACACTAAGTATGATGTACAGTTCTTTCACATTAAAAAACAGCTTCAAAGGATTTGCAGATAGAAAGAGAATTGCACATACACATGGATAAGACTCTTGCGTGGCCATCTTTTGGGTATTTCCACAATCTTGTGTGGGTCCAAAAGAGCACCCAACCTCCAACCATAACACTTAACTTAATGTCAGTCCCCAAATGGAAATATTTCGGCCAGCTGAATTTTTCAAGTAAAATCAGCATGTTAATTTTTTTAATCACCTTTTCAGATGGGGACCAAGCAGACATTCCCAGAACAGTTTCATATTGTCATATTCATAACATCACAGCATGTGACCCCAGTACAGAGATAAATGTTACCTCCCAACACACACACAGCCTTTCACAGTCAAGTGTTGTGCAGCAAAATTTGTGGCTATAACCATAATATTATTTACTGCACAGCTGTATTTAAAACTTCTATGATGTGAATATTGAATTGAGGTTGATTGAAATTATATATATTGTAACTTTGTCTTTGGGGTTCTCTGAGCTTCTACCACATACACGCCTACAGACTCACACAACAAAACAGCACAGACTAGCTAAACAAAGTCTGCCAGGTTAGATAATAATTTCCGTTGCCTTTGTGCAAATACAGATAACATACAAGCATGCATGCAGAAACAATGCTGCTTATGAGTCAGAGAGTGCAAGAGACAAAGAAATTTCATAGAAATCCAAAGGAATGCTCATTTGCCCTTCAACACTCCCTTGTCTCTCTCTCTCTCTCTCTCTCTCTCTCTCTCTCCCGCCTGTGGAGAGCATTGGCTGGGACTCAGGGAGATGGGCATGGTTGCTAGGTGACCGGTTGTGGTTGCCATGGTGATTTTAAGTGGAACAGCTGGTCCAATCAGCATAAACTGCAGGCAGGCGAAGGCAGAGCCAGAGAGAGAGAGAGAGAGGAGAGAGAGAGGCCTGCTGAAGCATGCAGGATGGAGAGAAGGAGTGAAGAAGAGGAACGATGAGTGAGAGGGCTGTGGAGGAACAGAAGCGAAGAGGCAGACATTGAGAGAGGAAAAAAAGAAAAGCAGAGGAAGAGCAATGAAAAGGGAGCTCAGAGGAAGAGGCGGAAGAGGTGCGGATGCGAAGAGAGCAGAGGAAGGATGGTGTAAGAGGGTGAAAATTAGAAATGAAAAGATGAGAAAGGGGAAAGTCACAAGTTGCACATAAAGCTAGCGTCTTTAACAAGCTCACAGCCATCCACACACACACAGATCCAACCTGACACCAAGAAAAGTGGGTATCTAGCTCATGGCATAGATATAACCCATTCTACAGATATTACAGATATGGAGGACACAGAGTTTAATCCGAGCATCATCTTATAAAAAAGATGCAAGAATTCAATTAATAATTTGAAAATGAATTGGGGTGATGAGGTTGGATTTCATTCATTTTCATCGGAATGATGCAGTACGCAGTGCAACAGCAGTGGTGTGGAGACAGAATACACTTACTAACTGAATGTCAGAAATACAGGCGGTTACAACTAATCTACTTCAGAACATTTTAGAAGGTTCACCCTCAATTCCACACTCTCACCAACAACGAGAAACTGTTCATCCTGTTAGGAGAACAGAAGGAGAACAGCGCTCTCGCAGCACAATGTGTCTTAGCCTGTAAGCATCTGAGGGACAATGAGTGATACATGCAAAAACACACACACACAGAACCCTGACTGACCGATACACAGAGGGATTATTTTTACTTGAATTACTTTTCTTTTTTTTCTCTCCTGTAAAATGTATGTGTAAATGTTAATGCTTTGTCAAAACTGTGACTGTTAACAGTCATGTCAGTAATGTTTACTGAAATAAACTGAAGCAGTAGTAGAGAATATACAAAGGCTCACTCCATACTAAACCTACCCCGAACCTTTGTAACTTTTGATACGGATGTGAATTCAAGACCATGTCATTGTGCCTGTCCTGAAAGATGACCGTTGTGATGATGAGAACTATTAAATCGATCTTTAACAGTTGGGCATCATTGGACATGCTGCACAGTACAACATCTTGACACATACTTTACTTAAGGATGTGTGTGTGTGTGTGTGTGTGTGTGTACGTATGTGCGCACACACATGCACATTACAGAACTGCATCGAGAGTTACTGGAGTGTGTCCAGGCTATTCTCTCGTTTCTGTTCATCGCTTTCCTCTCATTTCTAAGTTCAAGCACCAAAATATGACTTCTAGTCATTTCCATAGAAACTGCATTGCTGCCACGGTTTAGATTTTCAACACAAGACACTATGCACCCATGTGACATGGAACATGGATTGAAGAGAGAAAGGATGGAATGTGTGTGTGTGCATGCGTGTGTATGAGAGAGAGAGAGAGAAAGAGAGAGTTGATAACATCACAGCGAAACCCTCTGAAGCGAGACACACTTAGTCTATATGCCCCTAGGCTCAAAACTGCCATCACTGCCCAGTCATACACAGAGTCCAGCCGCAGTTTGGAGCTAGGCTTTCAGTGCCGTACATTTGCATTGCTCAACACTGTACAACTCTACACACACGAAGGTTTCTGTGGAGACGATCATGCTGCATCTCCGTGTGACGAAAAAAAGCTTGGGCGATGTGCATGATCACTGGAATGCTCGAGAGTGGCAGAGAATGAGAGGCTATCTAAATCTGATTTTGCTAACCATTGCTCCCTAGCCAGCACTTTAATAGGCCTGCAATAGAATAATGGACACTTTATGGGCCCTTTAAACACCCAACTAGGATTCACTCCAAAACTAACAAAGCTAACAGACCTCAGTGGTAGTGGGGCCTAGTCCAAAAACCTCCCCATACACCTCCTCCTCCTCTCTTTAACCCCATCCCCCCCCCGCCCCCCACCCCCACCCCTCTCTGATGGAGTGCCAGGCAGTGAGATGGTCTGTACTGGTGTCCTTTGTGTTTGGCTACTGAAGCACATGGAATGGCAGTTTATAGCACAATAAAACAGCATACGGACACTTTCATTGGATATAATGGCTGGAAATAATTCTGACCACTTCACACCTTCTTGCAGAGACAGAGGAATGGGAAATTGTTTATTCTTTTTTTTTTTGCCAACTATCACATGACTTTCAAATGTTCGGTGCTTCCTACATTGCTTGCACGCAGACCAAACAGCCTCAGTTGGCAATGAATTTGGGCGTTTTTATTCTCTGAGTGGACAATAAGAGGATGAGAGTGAGGGTGGGGGAGAGAGAGAGATAGAGAATGGAGGAGCCTTTCATGGCAAATGTGTGGTACAATGGTGACAGCGTTTTACAGACACTCACATGGCCCAGTGTCACTATTACAACATTTCATTAACTGAGAACATGGCCACCATTGCACTTAGCACGCCTAGCCAAAAGCCATAGTAGAATCATGACCAATCAGACTCAGTAGGCTTCTAATGACTTTAACACTACTGAAACTATTATTAGCAGCATAACCTTTATATCCATACAGTAATATCTGCTAGATCTGTTGCACCTCTAATCTAACACTAGTATACTGGAACATCGGGATTGGGCAAGCTCAAGTCAAATCTATATTGATTAGTTCCTAATGTAAGTTCCTACTCTTTTGAAACTCCTGATTCTGTTTTATTCACTCCTGACAAATGTATTAACACAACACTATTATTAATTTATAACAGTATTATTACTACAACAGAGCTTACTGGTGAAGAAGAAAAAAAACAGAAAATAAGACCAAACAAATCCTTTATTTTATTATGCAATATATTGCTTGTAATATTCTTGCAAACAACAAGCATGGCATATTTCCCCTCACTAAGAAAATTTAATTAGGAAATGATTTCTTCAGTTATTTGTGGTATATGAGCTTGTTTGCAACTCTTACTGTATAATACTTAACAAAGATTAAATCAACTAGGGCAGTATGAATGAGAAACAAAACATGTTGTCGAGGTCGCTCTGAAGAGCAGCTAAATAAATCCATGTGCACAGATTATACAGAAAAATCCGTCAGACAGTGAACATGAAGGAGGGTGCATTTTTATCTCTTCTCTAATCATCTGAGAAAGGGCAAGTGTTTTGGGGGGGTTGTTTTGCATGTGCATCATATCTTACATCCCTCCATTGGCCTGAGCTCTGTAACTATGGTTGAAAAAATGAACTGATAAATACTGGAGAGGCTGTCAATAAAACCAATAAGATCATAAAGACCAATCACTTTTAATAAAGCCAATCACTTGCAGTCTGACCGAAACCTGCTCAGCTCATTCACGCAAAACACAACCCCAGACTGAGCAAACAAGAGCTCACATTAGAACTGAGAAACATAAAATTTGATAAGGCTTTGTTAATATATTTGAATCAAGAAGATCCCAGTCATAGTCCTAGATCACTGAACATTAAATTATATAGATCATTTTCAAAACATCTAATCGTTTATTGTAAACTATATCCCCCCCTTTTTTTTCTATTTCCGTCATTCTTGTATGTCATTGTTTTCATTATTAATTGCATTGTACACTTGAGTGTGTAGTATTTAAAATGTGTTTGAATATTCATCAAGCTAGTGCTCTCCATTTGTTCCCCTTATAGGCATCAGTCCCTACATTTGATGAAAAAGTATTTTAAAATGTTTGTCATATAGATGAAGCAAGATAGAGGAAGCAAACATACCTGGAAAGAGACAACATCAGCCAAAATCTGACCTTCATCCCTTCTCCAGCTCCTCCTCCTCCAGGTTTCTTTTCATGGTCCTATGAACAATTACAATTTTTAGATTTTATTAAATTTTTTATTTTTATTTTGACATTACAAACTGAATGTATTTCACTTCGTATATATGAATAGTATGCTAGAAAAGTCTAGTATACAGTGTAGATACCTATCAACATGTTGCCGCTATTTTCAGATTTTTATCTTAATTTTAAAATCATTATTACAAATTATTGCTTGATGTAAATCTCTTGGAAGCTTGTTTCATAAATTCACAGTGTATATCCATCCGTCTGTTTCACTCTCTCAGTTCATCTTATTCATAATTCATTGCTGCTCAAACAGAAAGGTGACCTTTCTTTCACCAATTTCAGGTATGACACCCATCAGCATGTGTCACGTTTGCCAGTGTACATGGGAAGCGTGCACACACTGTAAGCAGTCAGCATATAACTGTATCCATGTTGAACCCTTGACAATCAGAAGTTATATGCAGAAGTTAAAGGTTGGTGAAGGTCAAAAGAAAAGGAGAGGAAAGTGTAGAAGAAGAAAGCACAGGAGAAGAGGAGAGGGTCCAACAGCTGTATGCTAAACCCCTCAAACAGCTACATGCAAAAAGCAGGCTAAAGGGGGAGGGGAGGTTGAAAAAATGTTTTGTCATTGTCTGCTGGTCCATGCATCCTGAGTTTATATCTTAAGTGGAAAGGCTTCTGTGACTAAACAATAGAAACGCAGCCTGTTCAACAATGAGTCATGACAAAGGTATATCCCTAACTGTGACTAAAATAACATTTTCTTTTAGAAGAAAAGTTTTAATCATTAAGCATCATCATGGATCTAATTAGTTCCAAAAGTCTCAATTAAACACCATGTGGTTGTTCTATATTTATTACTGATTCCAATTATAACATGGAATATTGATTCAAAATCTTGGATCCTGTAGCAGAACCTAAAACAACTCTGTGTGTGTGTGTGTGTGTGTGTGTCCAACCGGGCCCAATATACATTTTATACACACATGCCCAAAAGGGTCGGGGGAAATTTTAGCCTCCACACCAGGTTCACAGCAGGGACCTGGAACAGCTCTACCTCCGCTGTGCTTGTCTCATCCTCCCTTCATCCATGCCTTTGTGTGGAACACATTCAAGTAGGACTAGGAGAGAATGTGATTTTAAAAAGCAAGGCAAAGTGCTGGTGAATTATTCACTAAAGTTCTGTGTGTTCCATGGGGTATGGTGCCGACTGGGTATAGCTCTTGTGGATTGCACGACAGCAGGGAGTCACACTCAGAGGGATTAATGTTCCGTCTTATTTTGGTTAAATGCAGATGGCGGTCGCACTGGTTAGTGAATGTTTACACTGACTTCTAGGTGTACCGTTGTGATTTTTTTTGGAATTCAGGATTGATAACCCCCCCTTTTGTCACACACTCTATTAATCAGCGTAGCTCCTTTGAATTCGTCCTGGTATGGCAAGGAAAATAAACAATTAAAATTTGCTGATGGGTATAATTTGTTATAGACTGAAAAACAATACATATGAAGAGCATAGACAGCTCACAGGAAAAGAACATGAAATATGTTCATGTACACGTCACATTATAACATCATTGATCATTTTTTCATTCCATGTTGGCCATGTTTACATGGAAGTGCTGACATGTCTGGTGTTAATATGAAGAAATCATTTTAAGTTCACAAGTATGCCGTGTTGTGAAAGTCTAACCTGTATGAACATCATGTAGAATCCACATACAACTCCTGAACACCTGATTGGCATTTTGTCATGACTGGTGCAAACAGATCAATGGCCGCTGATGCTGACATTTATTAGGCTGTGTCAAATCCTCTGCATTGATATTGACACATGGATGCATCAGCCGCATAGCTCAAGAGGCAAATTGTCAATAAATGTAGAGAATAATGTGATTGGCTTCCAGGACTGGACTGTAGACTCTTTGCACATCATTGCAGTGTACTGTGTGCAATACATGCAGAGCATAAAAAATCCGGTCCTCATTTAAGATTAGGTGCAAAGTGACAAGCTAGAATCTTTCATCTACTGAAGAGGTGGCTATATGTATGGCCCTAATGTCATCTTTGTTGTTGTTGTTTTTTTTGTTTTGTCTTTAGCACAGTTAAAGGTGCAGAATAGAGGGAGAGAGACAACGACAACAACGACACACACACACACACACACACACACACACTAAAAATAAAGAATGAGTGTGTCTAAACTTTTGACGGGTAGTGTGTGTGTGTGTGTGTGTGTGTGTGTGTGTGTGTGTGTGTGTGTGTGTGTGTGTGTGCGTGTGTGTGTGTGTGTGTGTGTGGAGAGAGAGAGAGAAAGATCGAGTGAGAGAGAGAGAGATATTGTTATTATTATTATTTTTATTATTATTATTATTATTAAATAGTTATAAACATATAGATTATATACATTTTGTATTTCAGTAGTGCATTTATTATGCTATTTATTAGAATAATAGACTAATTATATTTATATTAGGCTATAAATATTATACAAAGAGTTTTTTAAATTATATGCCTCACTTTTTTATTCGATTTTTTATTTACCTGAAGATGTGTCTAATGTAATTTATGTTCTTAGTGCCCATAAAACCAGGCGTACGCTTAGTTATAATCTGGTAATGTGTAATTTGTTATCAAAACAAAATCGAACGAATTTCGTTAAACGATCCACCTAAACGTATCTTTTCAGTTGAAATGTGTTGTCGCTTCACTTAAATTCGTTGCTGCAGATAGACATTCGAGTGCTTACCTGAACTTAATTTCGGTCTGATGTCTTCCTTTACACTAGTGCAAATGTTATGCACTTTTCCCCTTATATCTTCTTATACACCTTATATATACTCATGTCCTCATGTCTGCGACTTTGCTCTGTCCATGATCATGTATGTGTAACCCAATGTTCAATTTATCGAAAACTCTGTGTGTGTGTGTGTGTGTGTGTGCGTGCGCTGTTCAGGGTGTTTCTCTTCTCGGCTGATTCCCGTTTCTCAGGCTTTTCTCGCGTTCACATCATCGCCCACCATGCTGATTGTGGCGGACAGCTTACGAGGCCCCTCAAATTGTTTGCTCTTAACAATGGAATCTTTTGTGAGCGTGTCCCTTTTTATTTTCTCAAACAATACTCGAGGGCCCTTCTGCTTCTACTCTTAGGAAATGTTTGCAAAGTTATACCTTTATATATATATATATATATATATATATATATATATATATATATATATATATATATATATATATATATATATATATATATATATATATATATATATAAGTGCCTTTCAAAAAAGAAACTAGAACGTTTCTTTATGCAAAGCATTGTTACATAAAGGGCAGATAGCCTATGTGTAACACTTCCGTGTACTGTAGATTTCTTATGGGATACAGTAAATTGCATTTTATAACAATACTGTATATAATTTGTCGAATATACTGTAATGTACATTAGGCTATTTCTGACATCAGGCTGTTTTTTTGTCTCTAGACCTACACAAGCTGTTTATGCACGCAGGCACACAGTTTGTATGGTTTAATTACTCAATGCTTTGTTTATCTGCAGGTCTTCGGATTGTTAAGAAACTGGACAAAGTGTAATAATGCAAAGGATGACTGCACTGTCTCATCAGTATTTCTATAGCATCATCTCTGCATGTGTATGAGCATTGAGTTTGCTCTCTCTCTCTCTCTCTCTCTCTCTCTCTTATGTTCTTTTATCATGACATGCTTTTAACTGTGCTTTATATATATATATATATATATATATATATATATATATATATATATATATATATATATATATATATATATATATATATTTCTATGCAAAGTGTGTGTGTGTGTGTGTGTGTGTGTGTGTGTGTGCAGCGCAATTGCCGTTTATAGGCTATCACGGCCATGTTATTTAGTCTAATGCAAGTTGCAGAGCATGCGCAGTAGCGCCTCATGGTTTCCCAACACCATGCCTTTGTGCGTAGACTATTTAATGTTGACTAACGGAAATAATTTTCTTGGCAAAGTGAATCCAATAATTAGAGTACATTTTGCAATAGATTTGCAAACATGCATGGGAAAATATTATGATATCGCATTTACATTTTTTCTTAATTAAATTAAGGATGTATTGTGTTCGTGTTTGAGATATAGCCTGCTAGCTAGATTGCGTTGTTGCGTTGTGTTTAGTTTTCCCAAGACTAGGACTGAATGAATCCATACGCGTGCTATACCCTATATATAAGGCTGCATATGATTTCAATTGTGTGAGCTCCAGAGGAAGAATATCCCTAATTAATCTCGGTGTTAATTAGCCTACTTCTTTCCGTGTTACATGTTTATGTGTACCAAGTAGTCCTTCAGTCAGAGAGAGAGAGAGAGAGAGAGAGAGAGAGAGAGAGAGAGAGAGAGAGAGAGAGAGATTAATCTATGCAAGGATGATTTTCTAATATGCTAGCTGTGAGAAGGTGTACACCATATTTCCCAAAAGTTCATGTGTGCATTTAAATGAGACCATTTTCACCACTTTCAAATTTGCGCTACGCTCCTTTAATTTAGGAAACAACTTTGCGCACACAGACCACGAGTCAGGTCCACCAGCAGCACCAATTCACCCTGAGCAACACATGGCTCCAATGTTTAATGGAAGTTTTAGACATCCACAAATGAATGTGTCAGATAGCAAGTCTGCCTGAGAGCATGCTGTTCCAAACTCCCAACACCGAGAAGTGTTTTTTTCCCCTCCTCACCCGAGTTGAGCGGGCCACGCAGCGCTGGGGCCCCACTCTCCACGCCTTTTGTTGGCCCTATTGTAATGAGTGTGTGTTGGGATCGGGGGCGTAATGAGAGGGCTGCGACCCCCCGATGAGGTGGATTTGCTGTCCAAAGACCGTTAGACAGCGCCAGAATGAATGGGGGAGTGAATGTCATTGTAATGCAGCGGGACAGCTCCTCCTTCGCGCTGGTTAAGACCGAGAGGCCGCACTGCCCAGAAACCGAGCTGGGAGAAAAACACTGCCTGCGAGCTCGCTACTTTTTCTCTTTCAGTTCCCTTTACCAATGTTTCCGCCATATTTCCTCTGTGTTTCGGGACAAATTATGGCTGTCAGCTACTTTTGGGACCCAGCACTGAAGGAGGTTTTCTCACAGGATCATCTTCCGAGCTCCAAGATTCGTCTGTGAAGATTTAATAACTAGAAGAACCACTGAGTAAGAAAAGCAGCCCATTCTTGTTGGAATAGCTTATGTGTCGACTCAAACAGAATAATTATTAGCCTATTTACTTCATATCATATCATAGTTACTTTAGCAATGTTTGTATTGCTTTTAATTCGGTTATGGGCTTCACTGTGGGATACAAGTGTATCATCTAAACAGTTAGTGTAGGCCTGTAGGCTGTAGCCTATATAAAAAAAACCCCAACGAAAATCATAAAGAAAAATTAATTATTGTAAAAGTAATGCTGTATATTTACTAATGCGGGAGTCTGTTAAATCGGATACTTAATAAATATTCTGGATGATTTTTATCAGAGCCTTTTGTTCCTTTAACTGTAGGTGGCAATTTTGAAAAAAAAAAAATCTTTTCAAAATAGTCATTCACTTCCGGGCCAGCGATGGACACGATGCTACTAGGATTCTAAAGCTTTATGGCGTATTGGAGTGTTCAGTCAAAGTTAACACAATATATTCTTCTTCTTTTTTAAAAGAAATAATTGTGCTTTATTAATTATAGACATACTTGGCATGAAGTTGCTCGTTATAACAATGGAAATAAACAAACTGCCGGAGAAAAAGAAACTACACTTGTCACAAACACACCAGATAGAAGCTATGAAAAGGGTTCCAAGAACAACATAAATACATGTGTAACTGGAGACGATTCAGTTAGTTGTTTTTTTTTAATAGATGAGGATAAATAGGTTAACCTCGAAAAAAAGAAAAAGCCCCAAACTACTTTTAAATGCAAAGTGATAAAAAAAATTAATTAATAATAATAATAATAATTATTATTATTATTATTATTATTATTATTATTATTATTATTATTATTATTATTATTATTATTATTGTTATTGTTATTGTTGAAGTTGTTATTGTATTATTATTATTATTATTATTATTATTTATTATTATTATTATTATTATTATTATAAATATTGGCACTGTGTGTAGCAACTTACAGACCTGCAAGTATATGTTATGCCTTATATGTTATACCTATTCTACTGTAAGAGCTGCATTTTTACATTTTGCAACAAAAAAAAATACTTCGTGACAACGAATAATGCGTGAGATCAGTAGTTCAAATAAATATTTCTATCTTGCGAAGTTACAGTTGCAACAGATATGGCACCATTGCATTATACAAATACACTGGTTCCTCGCTGCTTCAACTATTTATACTAACAATAAAAATATAGAAATCTCCCAGCAAGTCTAGCAACTAGCAACTTGTTTGAGTCGAACCACTAAACGTATTTAGAAATTCCAGAAATTTCAAATTAACTAACATACAACATAAATGTAACTACAATAAAACAATAAAACTAAAACATAAGGATGGAGCCCCAGATGTGCACTAATTCCCCATGATGTGACAATGGAGGAAGGCGAGCCCAGCTGGCTTTCCACTCAGGCTTTCTTATGCAGTTTTTTTTTACCTATTTTTTTTTTACCTAAAACACCGAAAATTCAACACAAATTCCACAAGGAAGAAGATTATATGTACGATTTGATTATATGCTTTTAAAACCAACAAACAAACAATCAAAAACACTGTCTTTTTCCCAAGTGTTTGGGACAACATTGAGTGGAGTTTGGCATCTTAATCCTAAAAGAAAAGTGCAAAGACGAAGAGGCAGCTCATTTACTGCTCTATTTTCTATTTACTGCTCACAGTGTAAATAGTGCAATGCACTCCCTGCAGTATCTCAGGTCTAAAGGTGTGCACAAACGATAGCCTATGTGTTCAAACTACACAAATCATCCCCAAAAAAGCTAATATGACCCAAATATTGCTGTGCATTTTGATTAATTTTGTAATAATAATAATAATAATAATAATAATAATAATAATAATAGATTAATTAAATAGCATAGAAAAGCGTGTTTTAAAATATATGTATATAACATGCATTGAACTTTACAGTAATCTTGTACACTTCATATAGGTCTAGCTCCTATCTGCAAAACGTCTTTCTCAAGGACACGTCGCTGATGAGGCTTTGGCTAACTGGGGAGAACGCGGCCTGGTGCGTGACGTCATCACGTCCCCATGTAATCCTTTTGCGTTGAGCCCAATCAGCAGAAGGCTGCGCGTGTCTGGGCCGGGAAGAGAGAACCTCTAATCCGCGAGACTGGATCAGAGCGGCTGAGAGAGAGAGAGAAAAAAAACACCCACCCAGGGCTGGAGCAAAAAAAAAAAAATCCTTTTCCGAGGACGGGCGAGATTAAAAAGGGATGGATCGGAGAGGACGCGGCCCAGTGCTGGTGGGGGTTTGCGGAGCGCTACAGTGCAGCGATGAATTTAACCGAGGATGCCGCAAAGGAGAGCTGAGCTCCATGGAAGGAAAAGGCAAATCACCGTCGAGACACCAGGCATAGAAAGAACGCAGCAGTCAAAGAATTGCTGCGCGAGCGTATAATTTATTTTATTTTATTTTTTTACGCTTTGTTTTGACGCGCGTTTTATTTGCAGGAGCGCGCGCGATTAAATTGGGCAGCAGTGAAGAGGAACGCTACTATGCGCACACCGAGCAGGAGGGCGCATTTGCATAGACAAGCGGAGAGACTTGGACAAGCCTTCGTATTCTTTCCCGGTACTGTAGTATATTTCCAAACGTCATTCTGTCCTTCTATTTTTTCCACCCCTCCTTTTTGTGTGTTATTATGAACAAAGGATCAACATCGAGCAGCATTTTCAGAAAACCTTGGACACAGAACATATGAACGCAAACTCTTTTGATACCACGGAGCATCGCAATGCTGAGCGCAAGAGAAAATCTCTTCTGCATCCAACGACCTGTTTTATTCTGTATCGTTCCCTCTGTGACCTTGTGACACTTTGCGCTTGATTTAAATAGCCTACCACTGCGTGGACTGAAATGTGTCGTGATATTTCACTCCATCTTTGTTTTGAATGTTGCAGGATATGTGGTTGTAACGAGCAATTGATGCTCTAGCCGGTTTGCGTCACTGCTGCGCATGCATTCATACTAAAGTTATTTAAAAAAAAAAAAAAAAAAAAAGGGAGGAGTGTGTGGTGGTGGTGGTGGGGGTGGTGTGTGTGGGGGGGTGATTTTAGGGGAGGGGACGAAACAGTGCACTGTGATGTCCATCCAAATCCAGGGAAAGCGCTCTGCTAGAGGCGGTGCTCGGAGCGCGAAGTTCGAGCGCCTTGGATTCTGTGTGGTCGGCTTTAAACGGGAAGCTTGGTCGGGTTCTTGCTCTGCGTGTTCACAGCGGACCTTGATTTAATGTCCAAACAATTAAGGCACGCGGTGAATGCCAAGAGAGGAATCTCCTGAGCATCGTGTTTTCTCCATTCTGTCGTATTCCGCGCGAGTTGACATTCGTAATGCGCACGACGCCAATGACAGTCATCAGCATTTCAGCGCGCCTACTCGTGTTCAATACAGCTGCGGGACGATAACAGGATATCAGATTCATTACTGCGAGGCGTTCAATAACAGATAAAAATAATGGCTGTAGTAGGGGTTATTTTTCCTCGCACCTTCACAAGGAAGAGCATCACAGGCCTTGCGCTTCATTGTGGTTTGCTCCATTTTGCGCAACCTTTAGGTGCAGGCCCGAGTCTTCTCCTTTGTACAATGAAGGTCTAGCAGAAAATGATTACATGTGCAGTTTGCAAATGTATCCACATAACCAACCGAGGTTGTAAAATGAAGACAATAACCTACAAATAGCCTTCTTTGAGAATTAATCTTTAGATTTAAGTTAGTTTTCGCACATCACAGAGAGATGCGTTTGCGTATGTGTCAGCAGGCCTTGCTATTTGTGGCTAATAAATATATCCCCATGTGTCTTCGTTCAAAAGAATGTACAGTGATTATGTGGGGGAAATATAGGGATTGGAGTAAATAGCACAGGCTACACATGGCACAATCAAACGACATTAGCATATGTTGCAGTGTGACAAGTTTGAGCTTGCTTTGTGTGAGTGCGCCACCTATAGAGTCCATCAGTAACAGTCGTGTTTAGAAACACGCCATTTAGTAACTTCCTTTACAGCAATCAACGAGTTAATGGGCTTTTGTTTTGCCTATCGTTAAAAAAAGTGTTTGCATAACAGTTCATATAGGCTAGAGCTGCACGCTATATATGTCCTGAATTCATATCTTGAACTCATTTCCATATCCTGGTCCTGAATTCATATCCTTGAAAATTCTGTCTATTAACGAAGAGTAAATTGTAAAATGTCTATGGGAATGTAATTACAGTTGAAGTATCACATTGCGCAGTGGCATTTCCGAATCGAAGATCCTAGGGGGGGAAATATCTGCTCGTTGTTTTGTACTTTTAATGAAGCAGTAGCAGATCATTCAGTATAAATTGCCGCATTTGGTGTTTATGCCTGTCTCCCTTTAAGGCTTCTGCTTGTCCTACATGGTACAGTCTGTTCCTAACATCTTTGCTGAGGAACAGCATGTTCCAGCCAAATGCTGCTCCAGGTGGTGAAGTGACAAAGACAAAACATGGCACAGGCAAACAATGGGCTAAATACAGTGGAAGAAGTTACTCGGCTTCATACAGAAATGTTTTATATAGTGCGTATTTTACATAGTAATAACGCACCAAATGAGTAAATGTTTAAGACTATACAAAAAAATAAATAAATTAATAAAAAAAAAACACGACAGGATTTGGACATGTATATGCAACCAAATAATTAGTTATTAGAAGTTCAGTTGATCCTATGGGAATCTATTAGCCTATATATAATATATGTGTCATTATTTTACTCTTTAGATACTCTTAACATGGATTAGTATCGCATTAGTGACTGTCCACACAAGATAACAGTGTCATCGCGTGTTTATTGTTGTTGTGCTTCTGTGTAAATAATGTCACATTTGTATAGTAAATCAGAGTTGCATTATAGAGAATGCATACTGGTAAGTATCATGCAAAACGATATATCGATACATGTGTTATTATTTGATTCTGTGTCACTCACTAACAAATACAAATAAATGTATTAATCTGTTTTGATTTCTGCTTCCTGATCGTACGCCTGGATTATAATCTTGAATTTAGTACAATACCGAGCTGTTTATTCAGCTTGGTAAATATACAGGCTCGTTTAGTATAGCACAGTATTAATTTGGCCTACTTCTGCTTCACGGATGAAACGGAAAGGTCGGTGTAAAGACTGTATTTCCATTGGAACTAAGTTGTTATTCACCACTGTAAAAAAAACAAAACAAAACAAAACAAACAAAAAAAAACACGAAATAACTAGTAAGCTTAAATGTAGTGATCTACACTAAACGGACAAACATACAGCATTGTTAGAGGCCTGAAGTGTAACCCAGCCGCGCTAGAAATGTATAGAGACGCAGCCGCAAGTACGCGAGCCGCAAACACGGAAATGTCGCTGTAGCTCTTTAGAAAGCGTTTCAGAAACAGATAAATTCACACCGGGCAATTTCTATTTGTCCTGTATTAATGTGCAAAGCAGAAACCTGTTGGTTAGTGCGACAGTAAGATCTATTTTCGTGACACTATTGTAGCTTATCAATAAACGTATTGTTTAATACAGGCCAGAGATGATTAGTTTGAGATATTAACACTATATATGCTGTATATATGAAAGCTAATTCAAAACTAAAACATTGACCTTATATTTAAAGATATAATTCTCGGACGTGTACTGAGAGTGTTGTAGACTCAGGGATATGATAGGTCAGGGCCCATCTTTCCCACAAGCATCGTACACGTTCAGAAATAAACGGTGGCCTACTAAAAGGGTACATCCTTTGTACCTTTTATATGTATATTTTATCCAGAAAGGTATGTAGTGTACCCTTAACTCTTACTCTGAAAGGTAATTACTAACCAATTATGTATCTTAATTATTTATTAATGTAGGTCTACACTGTATACACATTTCAAGATATAGCATACGTATTAGAGGTGCAAGCCCACACCGATACAGTTCAGCTGCCTGATCCATGAGAGTGTAAAGTTAAAATAATCCCTGGAGTGTTTAACGAGATGCTCACTCCATCATTTGACGATTGGCTTTGTGCTGTTATGTATTCTGGAAACTCAACACTTAGTAGGTTAGGGATATTCTGAAGTGCTGTGATCATATAGGATTACGACTATTGTGTTATATTGGATGAATTGCACTTGCGCTCAGCTCTTCAGAGCAAGTGGCTTCTGTTCGCAGACTTTAATCATACATTATACATAGGCCATATAAACGGGCGATTCCAAGTTGAAAGAAAGCTGGGTTAGCAACATTTCAAGCATTTTATCCTGGATACAAATAGCTATTTCTACCAGCTTAAATTGCAGGAGGTATTTCAACACGAGTTGATTTGCTGTGCACCTATAAGGAGAATTGGACTGACAAAATATTATTTGGAATTAAATGTGTTAATTAAGGGAAAACAATAGCGATATAATGAGTTTTACGTGTAATTTAACTTGTGTTTATTATTATTATTATTATTATTATTATTATTATTATTATTATTATTATTATTATTATTATTATTATTATTATACTGGGATTTTTTTGTGTTGTCTACAAATAATTAACGATAATTTATAGCCGGACTATTGTTCATTAAAGCAGAGATGCATATGAAAGCACGCATTCAGCACCTTGGACAGCTCAAAGAAAATCCTGCTGTAGATAGCCAATAAAAATACGCTTTAGTTGAACACAAATCATCACCAAAATCATCTTTATTATCCTACTATTATCAGACTAAATGATCCGTTTATATGCAGCAGTGCACAAACATGTCAGTCACACATTCATCCATTTTGTCTATAAACAATAAAGCTGAGGTGCGCTATATGCGCTGTAAGCTGTAGTAGTAAACGGAACGTGCGTGACGGTGAGCAGCGCCACCCTGCGGTGTTTACTCCTCTACACTAACTCAGACCAGAAATCGGACATACATAATATATCTGATAACAACCTGAGAAATCCACACTTATTAACTCTATGGAGCTTGATAAATTATAAACCTGGTGTGTCTAGTGATAGAGGCTATTGCTAACGCCCTGAGAGCAATGCGTTTTTAAATATATAATAGCCTAATACTATAATAATAATAATAATAATAATAATAATAATAATAATAATAATAATAATAATAATAATAATAATAATAATAATACAATTTCCATCAAGAGTGTAGCTTATTCTCGCACGTAGTGTTTCCCCGGCTCCACAGTGACCCTGAAATGCGATATAGGTAGGCTAATGCCCTGCGATGGACTGGCACCCTGTCCAGGGTGTACCCCGCCTTGTGCCCGATGCTACCTGGGATTGGCTCCAGGTTTCCCCGTGACCTTGAAGAAGGAGGAAGCGGTAGAAGATGGATGGATGGATGGATGATAGGCTAATGGATGAATAAAGAATGAATAATCAATAAAAATATATATTGAAAATATATAGTCTAGGCCAAATTTATAAAATACTACAACGTCAACAATTCCACCTCCTCCTCCTACTACTATTACTACTACTACTACTACTACTACTACTACTAATAATAATAATAATAATAATAATAATAATAATAATAATAATAATAATAATAATAATAATAATAATAATAATAATAATAACTGCTACTTGATTATTAATAACTAATCATTACATGTGTTTTATAATAAAACTGTGGCATCATTTTTGAGAGTGGCTACTATTAGCATATATCTACAACCTCAGGTTAGAGTATGCACAGCAAAATACCCAGTGTTGATTTAACACCCAGAGTGTTAAATTTACACCCTACAGTGTTTATATAAGTTCATTGGACATAAATTAACACGCTAGGTGTTAATTCAACACTAGAGATGTGACTGTGTGCAGTTCAGTCCTGATCACCTCATGCAGTAGCTGTTCTCTGTGATTTCCCCATGCTGATTAATCTTTGCTGCTGCTCTCTGTCTCAAAATAGTTTTTATATTATTTATTTATTTACTTCTAGTAGTGATTATAGGATTACTGTGAATGTACGGTTTTCTATTCAGTCCTTGCTCATGATAAAGCACAAGCAAGGCTCTTATGAAGTTTGCTTGCATGAGATTATTAAACTTGTGTTCATCCACCACTAGAGGTCAGTAGTTTACAGCACTATGATGCCTCTAGTGCACAAGTTCCCAAGTGCCTTGCTCATTAATAGCCCTTCTTAAAGAGCACTGCGTGTGTGAGCAGAGAAAACACTAAAACATGCAAGACATGTGGTACTCCAGGTCTGGGGTTGGGAACCTGCACTCTAATATTTCATTCAGAGGTCGTTGGAGTTGATACTCTTACATGATTCAAAAGATAAAAGCAAATCTTTATCACTGACATTAAAATGCATCGTATGTCATTATCTACAAACATATACAATATAACAATCCCAGTCTCTAGGATTTAAGGTGAAAGACCTTTACACATCAAGAAATGCACTTCTTTTGTCTACCAAGACTGACTATGCATGCCCTGTGATGGATTGGCACCCTGTCCAGGATGTACCCTGCCTTGTGCCCGATGCTTCCTGGGATAGGCTCCAGGTTTCCCCGTGACCCTGAAAAGGATAAGCGGTATAGATGATGGATGGATGAATGGACTGATTCTGCATGTAATTCTGAGTTTTGAACTTTGTCATGATTTACGCAAACTGAATGCAGTTTTCATATGAGTTTATTGTGCATCTGTAATGACTATCACCATAGGTTCAATCGGTTACACTGATGACTGAATCTTTTTAAGTTAAGAAAACATGACCTGTATTTCGTACAATTTCACAGGAGATGTGACATGTGCCGATTTAGGGGTTTTGTAAATGTTTTTCATAAAATTGACAAATTACTATTAAAGTTTATTATACACTATGTGTTCTGTGGTTATTTCAAATGACAATTAGAAAAGTTTCCTTCCAATATTTTAACAAGCCCTGTTATTCTCCAAAAATAATGTGTGATGAGATACCAGTGATCCTAACCCCTTCTGCTCTCCCAACCTGCCTGGTCCATCCTGATACTACTTCTGTTGAGTTCACCTGAAAATCACTCAGTGCTGCTGAGGATGGCCACACATGAAAAGCCTAAAGATCACCATGTGATTACTCTGGATGTTATCACATAGAAACCATAATGGTGGCAGTGGATGTTCTTACTTACCATGAACAGTTTTGAGCTCAAGTATTCACCACTGAATAGCTGATAACTTCAACAAATTAGACTTCAAGCTAAAACTAAAATGAATTCAGAAATGAATCTGATGCTCATATTCATAAGTTGCTCATAAGCTCATAGGTTTATGTTTGCACAATTGCACTTTATGACTATATATATTACTATATTATCCTGCTGATAGAAGCCATTGCCATTAGGGAATACTGTTGTCATGAAGGGGTGTACTTGGTCTGCAATAATGTTAAGGTAGGTGATATGTGTCAAAGTAACATCCGCACAAATGCCAGGACTATAGGTTTCCTAGCAGAACATTGCCCAGAGCATCACACTGCCTCTGCCTGCTTGCCTGCCTGCTTTCTACAGTGCATCCTTGTGCCATGCCTTCCCCAGGTAAGCGACACACACGTACCTAGCCATCCACATGATGCAAAAGAAACATGATTCATCAGATCAGGCCAAGTTTTTCCATTACTCCATGGTCCAGTTCTGATGCTCACGTGCCTACTGTAGGCGATTTCTGCGGTGGACCAGTCTATGGAAATGCAATTTAAATTTTATTTTTTTTTCATTTATGGAAGGTTATAATATAGCGTCACCCAGATGAGGATGGGTTCCCTTTTAAGTCTAACTCCTCTCAAGGTTTCATACCCATGTTGTCTCAGGGAGTTTTCCTTGCCACCACTGCCTCTTGTTTGCTCATTGGGGATAAATTCATGAATATAAAATTTATATTTTATAATTTATTAGCTCTAAATGCTCATGATTGGCTGGGATAAATTATGTTTAATCATTGTACCTGTTGTAGAGTAAATTACATGCTGAATTAAGTGTACACAATAATTTTATTAAATACAAGCAGTTTTTTTTATCAATTTGTTTTACATGTAAAGGGAAAACACTGTGTCTTGTGTACATTCAAGCTGTACAACAAAGCTACATAAGCAGCAGTGTAAAGGGTTGGGGATGATGACATCCTGCCAGTTGATGATGCTCTTATTTCAGTTACATAGTAATTGATTGAGGCCACAAAGCAGAAGGTTGGTGTTGAAATGTCTCAGAAATACATGCAATCTAACAAAAGGTTAAAAAAAAACCCTGATATGTCACTAATTGATGTCATCATGCATGTGTTTCATTGCAATGTCATCATTATAATGCTAAAATCAATACACATCTACTCTATTCCCAATAGTATAACAATCACGTAAAAAAAATTAAGCCACATGATTATGCGAATATTTTTTTGTTGGTCCATTTTGTGGTGGGACTGTGAGTGATCAGTGTATGCTCCATGGTTTACTGTACAGAGCTTCCCAACTGAGATGTGATTTTCTGTTTCCTGTAGTTTAGATTTAGGGAAGACCAGACCATCTGTCTTTGGCTGAGTCTGGCCAGGAAACAAGCACTGTTATGCGCACACACACACACACACACACACACACACACACACACACACACACACACACACACACACACACCTAGACTATAATTCCAGACAAAGGGGGAAGATGGAAAGGAAAAGGGAATTTGAGAGAAGAGCTCACAAACCATAATAAATAAAAGCAGTTACATAATAACCTCCCTCCCTTAAATTTTCTCACATAAAACTACACCCACAAATATGGAACATGATGTCTCTAAGAGGCCAGAATATCCTATGTACTAGGTAATATATCAACACTTCATATCTCCATATCACGATTTATCATCTCCATATTAGATTAAAAAGGGTACTAATCTGTACCTTTACTTGTCACATGGGTGGTACACATATTTTGTACTTTTAGCATGTATATCTTTTACCTGGGAAAATATAGGCCTAATGCACCTTTATTACTCTAAAACTAATTAAATACTGGTCCTTAAGGTTACATTTGGTGGCATAAACCTTTGTTTTTATTTTATTAAATACACTGCATTCACAATACCATGTAAAAGATACACACAAAGACGTACAATTAAAATTACCACACCACTGACAAGGAATGGTACAGTTTAATACTGTTTTTTTTTGTTGTTGTTGTTTGTTTTGTTTTTTAAAGAGTGTATAGATAGCCTATTATTTATAGTCTATATTCAGACTCCCATTTGCACATGCATTCTCGCTTTGAATAAATCGAGTGGGTTTTTATTGTCATTCATGTATTGCATGTATAGCCTACACTGGAAGGAAATGGCATTTCTTTAGGACTATGGTGCAACACAGAACAGTAGGCAAGACTACATGAACAGTGTGAGACTGTAAACTGTAAGCTATTGAGTAATGTTTCAGCAGAAGTATAGCAGTGTGTAGGTTAATCCCAGGGAATTACAGTTAGATACAACAGACTAAATCATTCCACAGATCTGTGTCAGCCACAGATCATGCCTGAAAACTGAAAGCACTGACACACAAAACAATGCTTGAACAATTTTACAGCTTACACAGGCCTATTCAGGAAATCCTTATTTAAATAAAAACAACAAAAAACCCTGAAGTTATATACTTTAAAAGTATATATATATTTCTACCTTTGCACCAGCGGAAGTAACCATTCATAGTTTACTCACTGAATGCTCTAGTAGTCTGAATATTGTGGGGCGTGGCCACGACGGGATCCGCAGTGCTGATTGGATGGCTGAGATGCATAAAACGCTGCAGTTCTGTCCAGTCAGCCAGCTGCTGTCACTGCTGAGTGGTGTAGTGTTACAGAGTTCACGCGTCGCTGGAGTACAGACGGAACACGTGAATGATATTTCGAAGGAGTGAAATTCACTTTTTTCAGAGATTTGGGTCTCGTCGAGAATGAAGGAGAGGAGAATAAGCGAGCCGCTGGAGGTCCGCTGTAAACTGGTGTTAGTGGGAGATGTTCAGTGCGGGAAAACGGCTATGTTACAAGTCTTGGCAAAGGACTGCTACCCCGAGGTAAGAGATGAAAGAGTTTCTGTTTAAATCTGACATTTTATTGATCAGTCAGGTCCACTGGAAATGGATATTAAACTGCAGGTTAATAGTAAACAATATGCAACAGTGCTTATTATTTATGACCACTTTTCCCCCCTCAAACATGTATCTAAATGATCAGCATTATATTATTATTATTATTAATATTATTATTATTATTATTATTATTATTATTATTATTAAAAACAACAACGACGATAATAATAGCAGCAGCAGCAACAACACAATTAATATTAAGTCATATAATATACAGATGAACAAATACATGAAGAAAACTAAACTAAATGCAGATTTAAAGCAGTGCTTTAATGCTTTAAAACCCATGCTAATAAACACAAACCATTTTAAAAATATTATTCACACTACAGGAAAGAGTTCCTGGATTTAAAAGGAAAAAAAAATATTTTCTTCTATTTAATTATCTAGTTCTTGAGAATTAACTAGAGAAGAAATGATATATATTTTTTGAGAACATTCTCAAAAATGGCCTTTTCGCTCAATCAATAAAAAATGTAGCTTTATTTAGGATTTATTTTATCAACATACTGTAAAAGTTAAAGTGACAAAAAATATATGAAATACATTCGCAGTTTATCACTCAGCCTAACTAATTCATGTAGGCAGTTTTGTGCACATGATATTCAAGTGTATTTTGAACACAGAAGCCTTTTCTCTTACACGAGCAGAGAATTCCTGCTCCACGCTGAACAGAAATAATCCTGGATCTTTATTGTGATTGCTTACAGACATACATCCCGACAGTGTTTGAAAACTACACGTCAGGCCTGGAAATAGAAGAGCAACACATTGAGCTTAGTCTGTGGGACACATCAGGTGAGAAATCTAAGCTATACCATGTACATGTACAGCTGTATTTACACTAATGGTCTACAGAGGAAAAAAGTTCCCTGTTCGAGTGATTCTACGATTGGGGTGCTATTCGCATCCCACTAATATTTTCAATTATATGTGTAATGTAAAAGTAAGACATTTTAAACATAAAACAATGTGTTCACAACGACCAGTGTGCATATTTCAGATAAATAACTTAAAACGTAAATAAAAACTTATTTAAAGCACTTAGAAATCAGCATTTTACCTGAAGTACACTGTAATGTGTGAATCCATTTAACATCTACTGCTTGAACCATCTTGTTCCATTAGTTTTCCAAATATTTGGAATATTTGAACAGGACATTTGAACATGTGCCTTTCGTGAAGATCATGGGAAGAAGAAAAGTCCATTCTCTCATTTATTCTATATTGTACTATTGTCAATGTTCAAAGCAAATCATATATAAATAAAGTAACATTAATAACTAAATTATTAAATTATTCCTTTGGAACATGGATGCTAGTTAATCACATTCTGTGCATTTGCTAATTCTACAATAAAAATTCAAAGCAATTTTTGAACTGGTAAATGCAGGTTAGAATAAAATAGATGCTTAAATTAATGTTGAAACATGATTTTTTTTTTTTAACAATCATATCATTCAATCAAAAGAATCATCCTTATGTCAAACTGGACACAAATGAGTGCAGCTCCTTATAGGTTATTGTGTTAACACTATCATTTGAGCCATGGAGCTCAATCACACTGATTTAAAGCAGATACAACAACTGTGCCCTTAGATGTGATGACCTCACTTTCTCCTGCATTAATAGTGCTTTGAACTGACCTCTTACTCGCATTCAAGAACTGATCTCCAGATCAGTGTATGTAATAAGAGCATGTGAAACCAATCAGCATTCATTTACTTAACCGTGCCATCATTAGGCCAAGTAAACTTTATTAATTACGTATGGAATCATTAGTAGATGGCCGTCTGGTGGAATATTGGGAGACTGGCAATATCACACACACACACACACACACACACACACACACACACACACATACACACACACAGTCTTAGTTTTTTAAGGACCAGCTATATTGTACCTGCTGTGTGTTTTGTGATTTTATTAAAAATAAAAGGTGGCACAGTGGTACAGAATCTAACTTCTGGGTTCAGTCCTTTGCTTGGGGTTATGTATCTGCAGAACTCTACATGTTGTCCGTGTGAGTTTCCTCCAGTTTTATTACTGGAGACATTTTCACTGTGGTTGCTGGGACTACGGTTGCTGCTATAGTCTTAGGACTGCAATTACCACATACAATTTTGCACTCAAGTCTCCTTTAGTGAATAGTGGACTAGTGAAAACCATAATGAACTTTTCTTTTTCTTTCACACTATCCGTTGTTACCCAGATGAGGATGGGTTCCCTTCTGAGTCTGGTTCCTCTCAAGGTTTCTTCCTCATATCATCATAGGGAGTTTTTCCTCGCCATCATCACCACTGGCTTGCTCAATAGGGATAAATTCACACACTTAAAATCTGTATCCTATGTTTATATGTTTCTGTAAAGCTGCTTTGAGACAATCTCAATTGTTAAATGCTTTACAAATAAAATTTTATTTAATTGAATTACAATAAAATGTGCTATTAAATGTTAATGTGTATGTGTTTGTAATGTCCTGCAATATATTGACAGACATTATTTATGGCCTATGGTCTTTTTTAAAATATTTTTTATTGTTAGTTTTAAAAGTGTGGCATTGCTCATGTAGGTTCTCCATATTACGATAACGTCAGGCCACTCTGCTATAGCGACTCTGATGCTGTGCTGCTCTGTTTCGACATCAGCCGACCTGACACTGTTGACAGCTCTCTGAAAAAGGTAAATGAGGCCAAAGCATACCTCTAACTTTGTTTGTTATATAGTGTAATATATGTCCAGTTATGACAGTGCTGTCCTTTTTATAGTGGAAGACAGAGATCATGGATTTCTGCCCCAACACACGCATTCTATTGGTTGCCTGTAAGACAGACTTGCGCACTGACGTGTGCACACTGATGGAGCTGTCCACGCAAAAAATGGCCCCGATTTCTTACGAACAGGTCACTTAGTCACACTCGCTTATTTGATAATGCTTGATTATTGGTTGATCTGTCTATCTATTTATCGGCCTGTCTGTCCATCTATCTTCATTCATTTTCTTATGGCTCTCTCACTAGGGGTCGTCACTAGCAAAGCAGGTGGGAGCCGAGGCATATCTGGAGTGTTCCGCGTTTACGTCAGAGAAAAGCATACACAGTGTGTTTCGCTCAGCAGCACTGGCTTGTCTTGACAAACTTCAGCCACCTATCAAGCCAAGCCCTGCCCACCGGAAACGCCTCCTGCACCTGCCCAGCAAGAGTGAGCTTCTGAGCTCCTCCTTCAGCAAAGAGAGGACCAAGAGCTGTTCTGTCATGTGATCCAGACTTTCTGATTCCTGAGACAGATCTACAGAAGGGCAGTTTTGAAATGAGACAAGAGGTCACGACCTATGCTGTCCCCTCCCATGTCTACACACTCAATGTTTTGCCTTTTCAGTCCATCCCATTTCTTCATCACAAAGAATGGAAGTCGATGAAGGTTAACTGATTCTTTTTAATACACAGGCTTATGACTTTTAATTGACATGCACCTCATGCCCTGTTTAATTGAGTGTGCTATTTTAAAAAAAATAATAATTTATTACATGTATGTATTGGAGAGCTGAACCATCCATGCATTTCAGCTGTATCAAGAATTTTTCTTGTGCAGGGTCACCAGACATTTAATAAGAAACAGAATTAATTGGTTATCTGACCATGTATGCAAAAGAGCATGACCGAGGAAGATGCTTATGTGATTTTGTTGGAGGACACAAAAGGGTAAGGGGCATAACTGGGGAAGTTTTAAAGAGCAGCTATAAAACTGACATTGATGAAGTGCCCAATCATATGTAGGAAGATAAAACACACTGACTTCTACTCTGTCTCTCAAATACGTGCACAGACAACTGTCTGTCTATAAATCAGATGATTAACGAACGGGAGGTATTGTGATGGCAGTTCAGTTTGGATGGGGCTTGACCTTAGAGTAGCTTTGGACCTTAGATGAGCGTGTCAGAGCAGGACAGAAGAGATTAGGGGGATTAGTTGAGGAGACAGGATGACATTTTATCCCAGACAAGTCTGATGAGAGATTAGATATAAGGTAATCCTACTGAACGTGCCTGATTATCTGGCTTGCCTTTTTAAGGCTACCTTCTTTTCATTTTAATGATCAAATATCTCTTGAATTGATGCCTTGTAGTAGAGAGCCCATTTGCACTTTCAGCGCCGGACCCAGAGTGTGTATCATTATTATTAAATTCAATGCAATTTCTAAAATCTAGTGATGTAGCCACTCTCTATCTGTATCAGTTTAATATTCCAGATATACTGGTTCGTATTTGGATTTGAACCAAAAGTAGGTGTGTTTTTCAGTGAGACGGTGTAGGGAAAAAAAATGGAACACTGTAGAAATGTCAGCATGGTCTGTCAAATCTCCTCAATCAATTCTCCTCACTTCATCAAGCCTGCCGTTTTTTATTTTTATGTTGTTTTTTTGTTTTTGTTTTTATCTGGGATCTATATTCCTGCACACACACACACCCGTAGTCTCAACCTGTTGTCCTGTGAACTTGAATAGTGCACCTCCTATTCACATCTGCATTTGTGTATCTGTTTAGGACACACATCTGTTCAATCCAAATAATGTATTCATATTCGGTTACATACCTGTGCCCAAACTATAGCTTTGATAAGGAATTTTGACTTTCTTTGTTTGTGCTGACTTTGTTTCATGCATATTATTTCTTATTTCTATTTGAAGACACTTCTTGGAAACCTGATCAGTCTAATGAAGTAATCTTTATGTTCAGTTGCATTGGGGAAAAGTTATTTTTCCCCCAGTAGTCCTCATAAAACAAAATTGAGTAACAGCCACAGTTTAATGGTAACATAATGAAAAACATACAGTGATAATACCTTTGGGAATCCACTTGTAAACCATATATTGAGTTTTATATCAGTTTAACAAGATGAATAGCGCCTGACTCAGCACCTGCCAGCCGATAAGATCCGACACTATCAGGACAGAATGGTGTGAGTGTGTGTATTTGCTGTATTGCACAAGCAGACATTAGTCATAAAAACGCACAGGCTGGGCCTATTTTTTCATCTCTGAACAAGCACAGAGTTCTGTTTTCTTAGATCTTTGCATAGTTGTTTCCTCATAGACAGTTAAACTCTCTGTTCCCCAGTTTTATCTGTTGTACGAATGGGCAGGTGGCCTCTGATACTGCAGATCTAGTGGTATATTTGATACATACACCCCTTTATGCATCGTACAGAGGACGCATACAACTATGCAGAGTGCCGGAATGCTGCAGTGTTGCCTAGCAACAATCAAAAATGTACGGCACTGCTCAATTTCATTATAGCATTAAAATACAGACCTATACCTGAGGCAATAGCGAAATGCATATGCTCCCTGAGAAGTTCTTGCTCTTTGGGTAATAATAGACTGAATATATTATTGGTATTTATGTGTGAAGTGTAGCTTAATGTGTCATGTGTCCAGTATTATTGTAATTTATTTTAAAATGTTATCTGTGATTCTCTCAACTGGTTTCATTAAAAATGGCTTTATTGTGTAAATTCAGATTTTATCGTGTGTTTGTGCAGACTTTAGGATGATTCCAGCACTGTGGTAGATCAATAGATCCCCCTTCCTCCACAACAGTGAAGCAGAGTGTACCCCCTGGGGTTTGTACACTGATGGGTCTAGTGTGGATGATGTGTTTGTCTCTGTGCCACTCTCTCAATATAATGGTTCCACACATCCAAGCAGCTCCCTGGGGTGCAGCAAAATTGTGTCCTGGTTTCCAGTGTACTACATGAAGATTGCACACACTGAGTAGCTCACTTATTCTTTCCAACCAGGCTTGGGAAATTAGCATTATTAAATGTCCAGTGATGGTCATGTTGGTCTATGCTAAAACTGTCATGAATAAAATCCATTTGATGTTCATGACAATTATGACATAATAACATAATCGGGGCTGAGTATGATCCTTTCTTAAATCATTCATGAGCTTGAATGACATTGCCACTCTTTGGGCCCTTAAGCAAAACCCTTAACCCTCTCTGCTCCTGGAGTGCCACATCATGTCTGACCCTGTGCTCTGACCACAGCTTGCTGAAACACTGGGATATACAGAGAAAAATACTTTCACTCGATTATACTTGTATATGTGAAAATAAATGCTGTCTTTTTGGGGATTTTCCCCCATTTTACATTTACATTTATTCATTTAGCAGATGCTTTTATCCGAAGCCACTTAAAATATAAAGAAAATACAAGCAAACACCTATTTGGTCATTTGCCAATTCCTATCTTCTAGCCAGCAATCTCCTATCACATGACAACTGCCCACGGGAATGGCAAAGTAAAACTAAACGCTGTCTGCCCTCTTCCACTTTCTTGAGCTCATAGAAGCCCACAATTGGCTAGTGTTGCTCTGCTTGACACGGGAGAGAAAGTAATGCCATCCTTCCCATCCAGTCTCCTGGTGATCGGGCAATTGCTATTCTACCGTGCCACTTGAGAACTCAGTACAGGCTGTCTTTGTTTCTTTATAAATATTGCCCCAACAATTGACATAGATAAACAAGTCTTTAGTATGACAGTAGAGTACACAGCAAAATCACCAGTGTTGATTTAACACCCACAGTGTTGGTCTGGGTGTTAATTCAACACTAGGGAATTTACTGTGTATGGCACTCTTTCTAGCAGAGACTACAGTTGTTAAAAATTCTAATCATGAAAGGTTTGCGGTTATACGTGGTCCTTGTATTCTACAGAGTCTACAGAGACTTTCCACATTTTGAAAATACCCATGCAGATCATTTATAGTATACAGTTCCTGTAGGATATGGGTGGAATGTGCCCTAAAACTAAGGAAGTGAATTGTAATTAAGTATGAAATAAAAGAAGGTTTGAGGCTCTGAGAAAAATTCTACAATGTCAACTTTTGTTTCTCCATCGAAGAATTATGTACATAATCAATAGCCAAATTAGCATAGACAATTGCAGCCAATCAGACTTCCATTCTGCACACTATCTCTATTAAACCAGAAGTTGGGGGTGGGTTTTTTTTCCAAGACTACTGGAAAAATTATTTTGATTCACAAATTCCAATAATAAATATCACTTTGCAGGACATATATTTGTTCAACTCCTGACAGCCTCTGGAACTTTCTGGCAAGCTTACTGTCTTCTATGTAGTATGACTGAATAAGCAACTAACTATGTTTCAAAGCAGTGATGTCTTTCTCAAATAGAAAAAACCCCTTCTTATTTAGGTTTCAGTTGATAGCATCCATGCATCCATTTTCCATACCACTTATCCTACACCATGGGGTCATGGTCATGGGGGAGCCAGGAGTCTACCCCGGTGAACTCAGGGCACAAGGTGGCGGACATTCTGAATAGGGAGCTACAGCAGGGCACAATTACACACACAATCACACAGTACAGACAATTTTGAAATGTCAATCAGCCTACAATGCATGTCTTTAGGCTGGAGGAAGAAACTGGAGTACCTGGAGGAAACCAAGACGGGGAAAACATGAATGCAGAACATGCAAACTCTGTGCACACAGGGTGGAGCCCCCAACCCTGGCGGTGCAACAAACCCCAAATTGAAGTTAATTAGGTGGCTACTGTTGTCAACTTGTGGTTTGTTGCATTTCAGAAAGATCAGGAAACTTCTATAGACAGGCTACAGAAACTACAAGCTGCTACTCAATTGCAATGCTGCTGTGAGTTAAAATGAGATCATTCGAAGCAGCATTTCTTTAAAAGGTCCATATGGATTTCTGAGAAAAAAATTATTTTAATAATAATGGAGAAAGAGAAGTTGAAAAACACGTACAATGAACGTACCAGTTTTACAATATTTTAAAAATGAATTAAATAATAATTTTTTTGGACAGCCCCACAGAAATATGCTTCCCTGTGCACCACACGTGGTCTGTGAGCTATATGTAGCAGCAGCTCAATATATGAAAACTAATTTCTTTTGTTTGCACAGAAATACTGGATAAAATTGGTTTAATTTCAGAGCTCAGTAAGGCAGTGTAAAACCAAATAGTGCTTCTTCCAATACTATCCTGTTATTGAACTTGATTTTTATTCTGCGCCTTTCAGGGTTACAAGGTTATGCATATAAAATCTGCATATTGTATATACTGTATACTATACTGCAATTCAGACATGCGCACCACTGTTATCTTGTTTTCCTTGAAAAGACTGAACTAAAGAAGAAAAATGTGTCTAAATTTTCCCATTCTGAATATTTTGGGCTAGTTTCAAGTCTTCTTTCCTCTCCCCATAAGCTTTAGCTATTCTTAAAAGCACATTAAAAAAAAAAAAAAAAAAAAAAAAAACCTTTTTCGTCCTTCCTCCTGTGGGACTCCTGTTGATACTCCTGTTGTTCATATCTATATTCGTATTTGTTTAGGACACATTATCTATATTATCACATATCCGAATGATGTATTTGTATTCATTTAGACTCCTACTGTAATGGTATGTTTCTTGACACTTATCCTCAGCCCTTTTTTTTATTTTCCCTGTTTTCTAGCTGAAGGTTCAAATATGCCATTGGGAAATCTCTGAGCTCCCCCAAACTAAAAGCTCACCCTTCCCCCAGTACGCAAACACACACACACACACACACACACACACACAGTTCTGGGACATGGTGATGATGATTATGATGATGATGCCCTGGGGCTACGTCGATGATGGATGCTCATGTTTGGCCATTTAATTAGCTGTCTATGACTACACAGCATCAGGGGATCAGTCTAAGGGGTAGTATGACGTGACATTGTAAAGGTTGGTATTTGTGTGTTATGTTGGTTGATATTTGTGTGTTAAATGATTGGTTTAATGGCTCTATAAACAATCATTTAAGTTTATTGTAATATTCACTTGATCCCATTCTGACCAAAAAGTCATGGATAATTCAACACTGACTGACATAATTTTATATGAGAACTGTGTCTTTGTGCACATAAACACTTGCAAAACGACTCAAGATCTCTTAATGGTTTACACTTTACATAAATTCTAGCATATGGAACCAAAAAGAGGGTAAAACAGGCTATATTTATACAGCATGGTAAATAACTAATTAGGTCATGGTACACTGATAATGTGTGTCTATAAACATGAACATATGGGATGGCTTTCCATGAGACTGCATTTGATGGAGTACAGCATAATTTTCATGTTGCTCATATCAAAAACACAACTGTCTTATATAGCAGAAAGTCTTGAATATGATTTTCCACTGTGCAAATTTAAATGACAATACTTACAATATTCGTAATTTAAAATTAACTCTGCAGGTCAAATTACGTATATTACAGGTTGATCTATTGGAACAATTTGCAAAATTCCAACAAGCCATGAGATGAGGTGAGGGCCATAAAATGGGAGTTGTATTCGATATCTGTTTCCTGCTAAACCCTATCCCCAAAGCACAAAGCACATTTCCTCTGTTGCAGAAAGGGAAAACTCAGAAAACGCTTTTATTATTATTATTCTGACCCGTAATTGTGAACGAGGTGAGTGGTCTAAGAGAACAATATTTGCCGATATTGTTAAATGATTGTATTACTGAGTCTCCTCTCGCTTCATCGCTCATGGGATTTCACATGCTGAGCATAGTTATTTCTAATACTTGATAAATAGCATTGCGTTCTCTCTGCAGGGAATTGCTGTACAATAAACTCAAGATTGAATGAATTTCATGGTATGAAATGGTCATTTATTTTTTATGCAATACATGACATGTGGCAAATGCACCATGAATTAAAAAAATCTAATACCATAAAGTATATGTTAAACATAAGGTTGAGTAGTGTTTTGATTTAATTCGTATACTGACAATCAGCATTTGAAATATTAATAAGGCTGCAATTTTCACAGAGGAATCCATTATTTATTAAAGGGAAAGGTGATTTGGTTAGATGTATAATATAGCAGGATGGCATAATCAATATATTGACTGGACTATGGACGGTTTTAAAGCTGGTAGTGTGTTTATGTGAGTCTAAAATACTGAACATCAAACCTCAACTTATTCACAAAGCCTAAAAGCATCGGAGAAGAGAGAGAGAGAGAGAGAGAGAGAGAGGTAGCATGAAAACATGAGTATTATGTTTCGTCTTTCAGTGTCAGACAATGCCCTTATGTCAGGAGGAATGTAGTCATAGCAACACTCTAAGTGTGTGAAGCTGTATAAAATGTGAATACAGATTCACTTCTATGAATTCAAAGGAAAGGAGCGGGTCAGATTAAATATTTAATGGACACCTTTCTGGTTTGTATGTGTCTCACAGTCTCTCTTTCTTTCTTTCTTTCTTTCTTTCATCTTGTCTCTGCCGAAGAATAAAAAAATAAAAGCCTCCTACCGCTGATGGGGATAAAAAGAACTTTCCAATCGTAATGTACCATATCTGCGCTACCATTCTAATTAAAAGTGCTGCACATCAATGATGGTTGGTTGTGATATAGTTGGGAAATGGAACAGCTAAAATCTAATATCTATCAACAGCTTGATAATGAAACTATTGAGCAACGCATTATATCATGAGGTATCATCCATGACATAAATGGAGTTATATAGGACAAACTTTCAAACACACACACTTAAAAACAGATAAATGGTGCACTTTTAACAAAGCGCTTTACACTGTGTCTCATTCACCCATCCTCACACAACAATGGTAGCAGAGCTGCCATGCAAGGCACTAACTTGCCATCAGGGGCAACTTGGGGTTCAGTGTCTTGCCCAAGGACACTCCGGCATGTGGAGTCATGTGGGCCGGGAATCAAATCGCCAACCCTATAATTAGTGGACAACCCGCACTACCACCTGAGCCACAGCCGCTCAGCCGCTCAGAAGGCTTTATCAATGATATCAACGATAAGTGTTTCAATTGGTTACAGAAACCCTTTCATTCAAAGGAAAAAAACACTAAACTTACATTTCTATTGTCTGTACTTTTTTTTTTGAAGTTTCATTTTTATTGAACATTTCTGCTGAACACTTCTGATGAACATTTCTACAGAACATTTCTACTGAACAATTTTTGCTAAACATTTCTAATGACCAGTTTTGCTAAACATTTCTGCTATACATTTCTGCAAAACGTTTCTGCTAAACATTTATAATGAACATTTCTAAAGTTGAATTTTTATTGAACATTTCTACATTTCTACGTTTCTTTTTAATTAAACATTTTTGCTGACCTTCTGATGAACATTTCTGTTGAACTGCTAATCCTATCTAAATCGCCTTTTCTGTTCTGTCCTCCCCACCATTTCCCAAAAATACAAACAAAATGAGCACCAGCAGTAAATATTCACAGATTTTTTTTCTTTTTATACAAAGAAAAACAAAATTGAACCCACAACCCACCCCTCCGGCTCATCATGGCTACCCATTAACTGTCGCTGGTTATAAAGATATTATAAAATTCAACAACAGGCACCAACCTTTAAGTGGGTAGTGTCTGTAACTCCATAAAGTATGCAATAAAGGGATGCCATTTATGAAAAAACTTATCTGTACAACCATTCATCGTATATCTTATTTTATCGAGTTTCAGAAAAAACATCACGTCCGTTATCCACTGGGAGATAGATGGGTATTTAGCAGACTTCCAATGTAACAGTAGGGAACGTCTTGCTATAAGGGATGTGAAAGCAATAACATCCTTTTGTATCGAGCACAAAGGAATTGAAGCTTCAGGAATCCCAAATATCGCAATCAATGGACAAGGCTTTAAATCTGCCCTGAGAATAGTGGACATGATGGTAAAAAAGCCAGACCAAAAACCATGGAGTTCAGGGCAGAAGAAAAACATATGGCCAAGATGACAGGGAGAGCCATGGCATTTATCACACTTGTCCTCTACATCCGGATACATCACAGACAATCTCGACTTGGACAGATGGTCTCTATTTAAAACTTTGAACTGTATAAGTCTAAGACGAGCACAAGAAGTGGTAGTCTGTACCCTCCCTATAGCATGTTCCGAACACTCCGCACTTATTTGTACTCCTAATTCCGTTTCCCACGCATTCCTAATTTTATTACTCGACCCACTACCTTGCGTCAAAATAAAATCATAAATCTTAGAAATCATTCCTCTCTGATGCGGGTTATTTGAAAGCAGGTCTTCCCAAGCCTGTTCTGAAGGAGCAGAAGGGAAATCAGGAAAACATCTAGAAACGAAATTCCGTATTTGAAAGTACCGAAAGAAATGTGTCAAGGGGAGATCATAAGTGGATGCCAAATTGGCAAAGCTATCAAACACACCATCAGAATACAAATTTCTAACTTGTTTAATACCCTTGTCATACCACACTAAAAATGAGGAGTCCAAATTGTCTGACTTTTTTATTGTCTGTACTTTTGTGTAGTTTGTACTTTGATCCTGTAATGCTTGCTTAGTCTATCCACTTTTAGTTTTTTGGGGGAAGCATCATATAGTATAAATATCATATAGTATATTGTAAATAATTCAAGTTGTTCATGGTCAGGTTCACATGACTGTATTTCACATGCAAATGCTTAGTCACTGTTGATGACATGTTACGGATGTGTCTTGGGGACGTTTCACATTGCACTAAAAAAAAAGCTCACTGCTTACTTAAGTCGAACTTATACATCGGTTCCACGTCATTGAATTGAGTTACAGTTTTTGTTCATACATCCTACATGATTTGATCATGTATTCTCAAAACCCTGACTAAAATCACACTCCATACTTTCACCTGAACTGAGGATCGAACCCATTTCACTGGCAACAGCCACTGCACTATTCTACTGCACGTATAATTCACAGTGCAGTATACTCACTAGTGAATTGGTCATTCTCACTCTACATAATTTAAACTAGTAATTAGAAACTTGTTACAATAACTTTAGTGCAAGCAATCCCTGCTGGGAAAAAAATCAATAGAAACACTCATAGAATTTGTAATGGTTTTAATGGTTAGAATGGGAATCGTATTGGTTTTACTGGAAACTGGTCCCTGTGGGTCTCTACTGGGAATTTGTTGCCCACTGGCATTTTATGTCTAGTGGATACCATTATGGACCAATAATGGTAATGGTTTTAATGTTTAGCCGATGGTTTGTAATGGTATTTGTGGTGGAAACTATTAGAATTTCTGTAATGGTTTCTATTGTTTTTTTCAGCAGGGATGAAATCATGTTTTGATGAGAAACTTAATATTTTTATCTAAACTATACGCAATATGGTTTCTTACATCTGACTGACCACATATTCCATTTTTTCAGTGTCTGTAATCACCTGAAGTAACTGTCATTGAACAGTTTACACTACAGTGTGGTCTAGAAAGAAATCAGCCCCAGCCTCACTAAGATTTTGTGTATTTTTTTCTTCTCATCATCGGTGGTGCTTGGTTCCGCCAAATTCCAAAATAATCCACTTTAAGACTTTTGTCAACAGCAAAGAATGTAATCTAGATGCCAAAAATAAAGTTATTTATATATTGATGTCTTTTTTTATCTTTGAAAGACAGGTTGTTTTAGTCATCCTGGCCTATTAATACCAGCCGCCCATACTGCAGATCTACACTATTTAACCTGGTTGTCCATTTCCTACCTTTGTTGATCAATTTTTGTTACATTTTACAACAGATTAGATTTGATTTACTAATTTACTGTCTTCCAGCTGCAAAATCTCAAACAAAAATCTCATACTGCACTGGATTCTGGTCTCTAAGACAGAGTGGGAATTTGCATTGCTGATCTATGGGCAGTTGTGTGTAAAAACCTAAAGAGTTCACTCTCCAATAACTGTTTTTGAAGGAAGCTCATTCTGTCGTTCTACGGAAAGGCTCATAAAAAAAGGAAGGCTAGCTTGGGGATTTTCCACTAAGGAAAAGTCCGTTCCACCCCCACATGGAGGAACTGAAGAAACAGGAAAGCTGAACAATGGAGACTCATTGGTTGGAGGTAGAGGGAGCTCCAGGGTGGAAACCCCATCACACTGACCCCTGCCAGTCTTTCTCCTGACCCTCACCTCCCTTGTTAGTGACCTGATGTTGTGACACTATTTTCAGAGCAGCTAATCAAAATAAACAATTGGGTGCTAAATATGTTCACTTTAACCCTCTTTTAACACACAGGTCACATGTCAGCTAAGTCACTGGCGCCTCTATGAGAGCACATATGACATGGTTTGAGGCTGTTTCAGGCTATTTTGGTAAACCAAAATTAGTAGCCCTAATGCTGAAAAAATTAGCATTAGGGCTACTAATCTGTTTTTCATTTACATTACATTTTAAAACGAAAGATTGGCTTTATGAATGGTTGGGTTGCTAACATCAACCAGTTTGTCTGAATGCACAAACCTATGAATATAAAGAAGCTTGAATTCTTCAGTGTGGAGAAGTGGTCTAGAATTTCTCTACACATGTCTCTAACCATATTAGACAGTGGAGGAAGAATCCCAGTGCTATTATTCTCTCTAAGGGAGACACCAAAAGCAAATTATTTTGTAGGGTTTACAATAATTTTCAAACCAGTCTTTTGCAGGGAGGAAAAATACACTAGCTCACATTTCTGAAATTCTCAAGGTTTTGCATATCTGCAGAAAAATGGTTATAGCCTAACACATTCTTACTGACTATAAACCATTTTTAATGACATGTTTTGGTAATATAGGACCACATGTTTATGAATATGGTGCACATATTTATATTGAATTAGGTCTTTTTCAACTGGTTTCAATGGTTTAATTCTTTACTTTAATCCTCAGTGACACATTTAAAAAGTTATTTGTAGCATGGGTCATGGCATCAATAAATCAAATTTAAATATCACCATATTCTAATATTGTATGAACACAGTAGACTGAGTAAAACTGACTACATGTTAAGATGTTGGCCTATGCAACATACATCAGTTAATTTGTTACAGCAATAACAACAATATCAGTGTTATTTTCCAAATTCATAACTAATTGTGTCAAAAAATTCAGTATAAACAGATTAAGTAAAAAAAAAATACACCACTAAATGGTAACATTTTATCATTTATTTCTTGTAGTAGCAGCAGTATAATATAGGATTAAAAAAAACAAAACAAAACAAAACAAAAAAAAAGTATCAATCACCTTTCCTCTCTCTACTTATTGTACTGACTGTCCCAATTAACCTGAACCATGTCTGGTCATTTGGGACATCTTTAAAATGGTTCAATTAAATATATGTGGAATATAATATATTATAATTACCTTATGGGGAAAAAAGTAGCACATGTTTTTTCCTACCTAAAGATTATTGGGGTCAGCTTCCTGCTTGATGGTGACCACACCTGCTCATATGACATGACAAGTCATGTTATTTCTGTCAAGTAGTTTTGTTGCAAGGCCTTAACATACAAGCCCTTTTGGTTACCACATATCAGGTCAGAGAGTAAATTCCACAGATTAATCTTTTAAGTTAAATCATCCCAATGCTCCCTATATATCCAGAGCTGACTGTACACTTGTCACCTTGAAACATTGCAGTGTTATATATAGTGCTCAACAACAGATTGTAAAGATACCAGAGGAGTTAATGATGTGGGAATTGTCTGATTAATCACATGTTTCGACCTTGTAGTTTGTTGTATATTCATTCTATTATACAGTGTCCTCCACTACACTTCTCTTCAGTTCACCCCACCGATTTTCTATGAATTTCAAGTCAGGGGTTGAGATGGCCATGGCAGGACATTGATTTTGTGATCATTAAACCATCTTTGTGTTGAATCTGAGGTATGTTTTGGATCATTTTCCTGCTGGAAGATCCAAACACAGCCCATTTTAAGCTTTCTGGCAGAGGCAGTCAGGTTTTCATATCTGTTATTATTTGATAGAGTCCATGATGCCATGTATCCTAACAAAATGTCCAGGTCCTCTGGCAGAAAAACAGTCACAAAACATTGAAGATCCACCACCTATATAAAACCGTGGATATGAGGTATGTTTCCATATGGCTACCTTTCTGTGTACCCCAAAACCAACTCTGTGGTTTATTGCCAGAAGCTCTATTTTGGTTTCATCTGACCATAGAACCTGATCCCATTTGAAGTTCCAGTAGTGTCTAGCAAACAAAAGACACTTTTTGTGTCTTTTGTGTTTGTTTTTCTGATGAGAGTAGAGGCTTTTTTCTTGAAACCCTTCCAAACAACTTGTGGTGATATAAGCGACTTCAGATTGTAATTTTGCTAGTTTTCTGACCCCAAGATGCAACTAACTTCTGCAATTCTCCAGCTGTGATCCTTGGAGATTTTTTAGCCACTCGAACCATCCTCTTCACAGTGTGTTGAGACAATATAGACACATGTCCAATTCCAAGTTGATTCATAACACTTCCATTGGAACTTCTTAATTATTGCTCTGATGGTGGAAATGGGCATTTTCCATGCTTGTGCTATTTTCTTATAGCCACTTCTCATTGTGTGAAGCTCAACAACATTTTGCTTGGTCTACCCATGTTTATGAATGACTAAGGGAATCTGGCCTATGTGTTACCTCATATTTATACCCCTGTGAAACAGGAAGTTTCCTGTTCCTAGTCACACAGGTGTACTAAAAAAAAAATTAAAATCGCAATTGGAATATACTTTAAACATATTTTTCTCATATGAATTCATAGGGGTGCCAATAATTGTTGCACACCTATATTTAACAAATTTTTTTGTTGATAAACCTGTGTTGTGATTGCAATTGTTTGATATCCATGAAAGCAAAGTATTTTTTTCCATTGATTTATTTATTCGATTTCATATGATTCATTTTCATGTGATTAATTTTCATGTGATTCATATTAATGTGATTCATATTCATGTGATTCATTTTCATGTGATTCATTTACCTTTTCTCCCCTCCCTTCCCTTTCCCAAATATTTAATTGAGAAGAAAAAAAAAAAATTAAAAGTCCTTCAGTATATCGTTATATGTAAGGCGAAGCCAAGCTGGGTGAAGTATTCCATAGTGAGCGCCCCAAAGCAGAGTATTTTTATGATTTTATTTAAACAAAAGATCCAAAGGTTAAACAATAAAGACAATTTTTCACAGCTGTCTTTACTCATGTTTACCAATGGTGCCAATATTAGTGGAGGACATTGTACGTATACGTACAATGACTCATGCTGATTGACAATACATAGCAAGAAAGAAAAACGGGATGCATCAGGACAGACAGAGAATTTGGCAGTTGGTCTCTGGTTTCATTGTGAATTTTGCTTGAAGAGACTTTAAACTAGTTTCATTGACTTTGAAAAAAGAAGGCAAAGGTGCACATTATCTGTGTAATTTAATTAAGCTACTTCATTCAGAAGGCAAAATTCTTAAAAATCAAGTCTTTATTTTCTTATTTTCATAGAGATGTCAAGACATTAAACATCTACCCAATCAAGAAAACAAGAAAGCTAAAAAAAAAACCAAGCTATCAAACTTTGTTAAATTTGGTGTTTTTAATTAATGTAATGTTTAATTATTTTACTTTCCCATTGCTTATATTGTATTCATTATTATCTGTTTTCCCTAAGTTAAATGCTGCGTTGTGTAGTTAAATGTTAACTCGTAACAAAGTACCTACGTTAAAGTGCATCTATTATGGTTTTTCACTATTCCCTTTCATGTAGTGTGTTATAGAGCCGTTTGTGAATGTAAAAAGTCTGCAAAGTTTCAAAAATCAAAAGTGCCCAACAAACAGGTTTATTGACTCCCAAAAGAAGGAACCGATTCTGAATAGCTGAAACGAGTCTTTCATAATTCCAGACTTACTTCTTGCACAAACCTATGTAGATTTGTAACAAAAAGCCCCGCCTCTGGTCTTCATTGGCTGCTTGCACACAGATGGAGCTGAAACTCGTTATGGTAGTGGGCGTTTTCTTTTTGAAACACTGTCGCGTAGACCAATCACAACAGACTGGGCCATCTGACCAATCAGAGCAGAATTTTCTCGCTGAAAGGAGGAGTTTAGAATGAACCCTTTAGAACGGATCATTTAACGAGTCGTTTTTGACATCTGGGGGAAAAAAAGGTAATGCTGCAGTTTAAATTATGCTCACATCAAAGTGTTTTTTGACTTTTGATGCACGTAAATCTATTGTATGAGACCTTTAAAAGAAAATTAGCCGTGTTTCAAAACCACAATAGGTGCACTTTAAACAAGCAAAACAACGACAACAACATACCACGTCAAATCAGATATCCGCATTTCCTCCAAGCTTGTAGGTGGCAGCAGAGAGCACAAAACCAAAAACAAACCCCCAGCTTTTACTCGTCCACATTTCGTCACTTCCTAATATTTCCCGCGCTGGTCTTGGATACAGCTGTCACTGAGCTGCAGTAGTTTAATTACTAAACAATGCCGACCTCCGACTATGACGCTGCTTGTTTACCGGATTTGTTGCCACTTTATTACCGCCGACTTTTTCCATATTCACAGTACTATCGGTGGCTAAGCTACGGCGGCGGTGAGTCTGTTAGCCGACGTTACCTTCCTCAGAATGTTTTCTTTAAGCTCTGAATGAAGAAGATAATCGCTTCTGCAAATGATTGCTGACACTACATCAAGTCAGCCGACAGACTTGCATTTATATTTTAAGACAGCTTTAGAACTTATTTTACTTGCTCATGAACTGCTTAAGTGTCATTTCTATCCAGTCTACTGCACAGTGTTGCCAACTCTGTTCAGGGGAAAGTAGCCAACGCGTGCTCAGATTCAGAATGTCTCAACAGTACGCCAGATGACGCCATTGATTAATTTGTGTATTCATTTTTATCTTCTTTTAAGTGGTTAAGTGGTTTTCTGAAGATTTAATGATTTTATGAAGACACTTAAAATAGACTAATTTTTAATCTGAATTTAAAAAAATAGTACATTATAACCTGTTTCTTATTGAGAAAGGGACAGTGACGTCAGGCGAAGTGAGCGATGCAAGGCATTGTGGGATTTTAGGACAGGGAAGCTATAGTAGAGACCGATTAGTAGTGTAGGTAAACGTCATTGTTTATATTATATAACTTCGTGCTTTATAGGAACTGCCGTAACCTTTCTAACGATCGGTGTGGAAAACGTATCGCGAGCCGAGTGCGATTGTTCAGCTTTGGATAATACGTGCTCCAGAGTTGTTATGGAACTGTAAACCGTGACAAAAGTAACATTGCATACCGTGTGCTACAATAATAAATGATGAAAAAGTACTTCACTTCTGAATCTTTTTATTTGTGTAAAAATATGCTGAAGTGAATACAGTAACACAAATACAACAGTTAAAAGAGAAAGTGGCAGTGTAACCTTCAAGTGCTAACAGCTGAGGCCCTGTTTACACTAGTGCGTTTTCGTTTTAAAATTAAAACGATCTTCATCCACACTGGCGTTTAAGGAACAACCTCCGTCCACACTACACGGAGTATTGTAAAATGCCGGAGTAGTGTAGACGACAGGCGTAACTGTAGCAAAAGTAATGCATTTTAAAATGAAAACGCACTAGTGTAAACAGGTTCTGAGATTTAAAAAAACCCAAATCAATAAATAAACCAAGTTAAATAGCCTACGAAAGCTAAAATGAGAACCTATTGCACTTGAAAAGTTCACCATATTAATGTAGTGCAAATACAACAGGTAAAATAAGTAAAATGGCAGCGTAACCTTCAAGCACTGACAACTGAGATGGAAAAAAGACAATAGATAAATATTCAAGTTAAATAGTAAACTTGGTCCCTTAGTAAAGTGAAGGTGTACCTTCGAGAGATTCATTTCTGAACTTTCCGTCTGTAAATTATTTGCGGTAGCGTGTTACGATCCCCAGACCACGCTTTGTGTTCGTACGGACTGAGCGCGTTAAGATCCTTTAAAAATACGCTCCTTTGTTTCCTTGTTCAGCTTCTCTCGGTAAGGAATCTTACACTTGCGCTTCACTCGGTTGTTGATGTTTGTTTTTCTTTTCTCCCTAGTGATTTATATGTGTTGTCACTGTGTGTTCCTGAGGGTATCCTAAAATATGGCAACAACTACCCAGAATGTAACGTGCAGTGACATAATTGCCCATTCTCTATTGATAGAAGTTGCCTTTGGTCATGGCACCACGAACTGACTATATATGTACTGTATGTAAATGTTTTCAAGAACAGATTTTGGGAAAAGTATACCAAAAAGGAAAAAGTGGGAGTGAGCAGGCAGGAAAAAGACACAATGGAAATGATTAGAGACGTAATAACTCGCTTTTATTAGCTAGCTGTAAATCTTGCCAAGAAGAGAGTTTAAAACCAAGAACAGAAAAGTGTGTGGGTGGGACACACAACTGTGAACAATGATTGGTCGTTGGGAACATTGCACAAGCAGAACTCCATCAGGCTTTACACAAGGTTGGTGAATCGACTGAACCTGCAACTTATTGACTTTATCACAAGATAATTTTTTTTAATATAGATCCTAGCCTCCAATCTAGCCACTTTTTTTAACTAACAGCAGCTCAAATGTTCTCCATGATGTGAGTTGGAGAACTGTATCAAGTGTACGACAGTTGTTAACATCTGTTCAGAAATTTGCTGGAGTTGTGGCCAAGGTCTTTTTAAAATATAAAGAATCAAATCTAGTGACAAAGTCAGTAGGTCTACAACACTGCCCGTGACCAACATAACTCAAAGTTAAGTATATACTCTTGCTTACTGTTACCGTTAGACTGTTTCATGTAGCCAGTATAATTTACCATCTACCTCATGTGATTGAATCATGTCCAATTATGCTGGTGTCACTTCGTTTCACAGCTTTGCAGGCTTCACAAACATTTCACGATATGCACTCAGTCCCATTAGTTAGCAGTATTCCCTCCCCTAATATCTACTTCCTAACATATATACATTTGCTTTACTGAATCTTGTCGCACTTGTACAGCGATCATAAAAGTATTCATATAAATATTGTCCTTGCCAGTGTCCAAGAACTACTTCCAGAACCGTGAATTCTCATTCACTCTCAAAGATGATATCTATGTTCGGTACCAGTCGTTCAGCACCCAGAATGACCTGGAGAAGGAGATGCAGAAAATGAATCCTTATAAGATCGACATTGGTGCAGTTTACAGCCACAGGGTGAGCACATGCAGAGTTATCAAATAAACACCACATCCTGTTGCCGTGTACGTACTACAGTCATGTATTTATAGCTGAAATATGAACTACTTGAGATGTGGAAGGTGTGTGGATGTTGACCTTAACTGTACCTGTTTCTGTGACTGACAGCCGAGCCAACACAACACGGTGAAGTCTGGAACGTTTCAGGCTCTGGAGAAGGAGCTGGTGTTTGATATCGACATGACTGACTATGATGATGTTAGAAGCTGCTGCAGGTACCTGGAGATGTTTTGATTTATTTATTTGATTTTTCTATTTTCCAGCTAAGACCTTATTTGCCATAGTTACAGTGTGCTTGAATCCCCCCCAGTGCTGCAGATATTTGCTCTAAGTGCTGGACTCTGATGACCATTGCCATTCGGATTCTGGATCGTGCACTGAGAGGTAAGAATACGAAGAGAGAGGCTGATGAAGGAACTGTTTATGGCTGTAAATGGTCTGCACATATATAGTGGTTTTTTTTTTTTTGTTTGTTTTTTTTTTAAAACACTGTTTCTCATTCACCCACACACACAAACATACACCAATGACACACACCACATAAGAGTTACCATGTAACGCGCTAGCGTGCCATCAGGAGCAACTTATAAGTGATAACGGGAACTAACTTTTGTGGACATTCCCCAACAACAAACCTAATCATAAATTAATCAAATGTATGACCTTTCATTCTTTAATAATAAAAAAAAAATAGTTTGTGTTGAAAAAAAGGTGTGGTATGAGAGAAGAGATCAATGAAACATGTCAAGATGAGCTGTTAGTGGACAGTAATCGACTCTGGGGTTGACACCACCCTGGTGTTGATGATTTTCATATAATAGCATTTCCTGTGGTGTTTTATTCCTAACTTATTCAAGCAATTTAGGAACGTAACACACCAGCTATTAGGAGAGGAGCGTGATGTAGCCAATTCAGGAATGGAGATTATTAGGGGGCCATAATGGATAAGGGCCAATGGGGGAATTTTGCCAGGACGCTAGGCAAAATTAGGAATTTTTAATGACCAGAGAGTCAGGACCTTGGTTTAACATCTCATCCGAAAGACTGCGCTGTTTTTACAGTGTAGTGTCCCCGACACCATACTGGGGCATTAGGCTCCACACACCACATGGTGAGCACCCCCTGCTGGCCTCACTAATACCTCTTAGCAGCAACCTTAGTTTTCCACAGGTCTCCCATTCAAATACTGGCCAGGCTCAACCCTGCTTAGTATTAGTGCAAAACCAGGTCAGAGCTGCAGGGTGATATGGCTCTGCTGCACGTCATGATCTTATCATGAAATAAATATTTTGTTTCACATTGTACAGTACAATCCAAAGTAGGAATATATTCCTAATGCACAATTTAGAATAAAAATAGGCCTGCTCCTTGTCCCACTGAGTTAACTTTAAATGCTAAATAGAAACAAGATTAGATTCAAAATATCTAGAGTAGAGTCAGTCTGTGTGGATGAGCAGCTTCACATGTTGCATATTTGTTGTTGTGGAACAGAGGACTTTGGCTTCCAGCACCTCCTGTGGGTATACTCAGGCAGGAGAGGAGTGCATTGCTGGGTTTGTGATGAAGCCGCCAGGAAGCTGTCAGTGGCAGCTCGTTCAGCTGTGGCAGAGTACCTCAGCTTAGTCAAGGTAAGCTTCTACATCCAAGTTTGACTGTACTATTTATATATCGTTTCAGGAAACTATTTCCATGGAAATGATTCTTAGGAATAATAAATAAATAAGTAAATAACTGAAAGAAAACAATATTTGACTATGTATAAAAAAAAAAATCTGGCTTGATCAAACTCAGAGCCACTCAGGCATCACTCATTACCCACGTAAATCAGCAAACCTGTATCTTTTACTACTACAGTTGGAATCAAAATTATTCAACCCACATGGCAAATCAGTTTTATTGTCAAAATGTACAGACTTTCATCTGTTTGCAATGAACAAACAAAAGCAATTGAAATAGTTCAACACAACGAATGCTGCATGTGCTTTCCCCAAATTCTTCTGTCTTTTAGTACGCACCTTACTGTGTTCACTGAAACCTCAGTGCCTGTTGCCAGCAAGTCTTGCTGCAGGTCTCTTGAGGGTTTTTCACAACCTGCCTTCTCAAAAATCTGGTTGCAGCTGTTGATGGCTTCCTTTTTCTGCCCCGTCCAAGTATTTCATGTATTTTCTACCCCTATCCAGTTCAGGTATTTCATGTGTAGTAGCTCAAGCACAGCTGGTGCAACTAATGAAGCCCTTAATTAGTTGCATCAGGTGTGATTCAGACAACACCTCTTTTGCATATTTGTGCTGTTGATGGATTCTATTCAGGGTGTTGAATAATTCTGAACCTGGAAAGGTCATAAGTTGCATTTTCATTTGAATTTGGGGAAACCATTTGAAGCATTCGTTGTGTTGAACTATTTCAATTGCTTTTGTTTGTTCATTGCAAACAGCTGAAAGTCTGTACATTTTGACAGTAAACCCGATCTGCAATGGGGGTTGAATACTATTGATTGCTTGTCCTTGTTGTACAGCAATCACAGCAAGACTGGACTCCTACAGCCACACCACACAGCTGTAGACCTTTATTAAAACATTCACTCATGTATCTGGATCGCAATAATTAAATAAGTATTTGGACAGTGACACAGTTGAGGTACTTTTGCCCCTGTACACCACCACAGTGAACTTGAAATGAAGCAGTCAAGGTGTGACTAAAGTGTAGACTTCCGTTTTAATTCAATATTACATTATACAGAATACAGAATTAAATTCCTCCATTTAAATAAATAAAATAAAATAAAACAGAATCCCTCAATTTTCACAGGCTCAAATGTAATTGGACAAACTTACATAATTATTAATATATAAGGATTATTTTAAATACTTTGATGCAATTCCTTTGCAGTCAGTGACTGCCTGAAACCTGGAACTCAAATGCTTTTCCTCCCTTGAAATGCTCTGCCAAGCCTTTAGTGTAGCCTCCTTCAGTTGCTGCTTGCTTGTTGGTCTTAAGCTTTGTCTTCAGCAAGTGAAAAGCATGCTCAACTGGGTTGAGATCCGGTGACTGACCTGGCGATTTAAGAACATTTATGTTCTTTGCCTTAAGAAGCTCTTGAGTTGCTTTTGCGGTATGTTTTTGGTTGTAATCCCTCTGTACTCTGAGGCACCGTCCTATCAGTTTTGCAGCATTTGACTGAATATGAGTAGAAAGTATAGGTCTACACATGTCTTTTCATCATGCTACTTCTATCAGCAGTCACATCAATAAACACCAGTGGCCCAGTTCCATTGACAGCCATACATGCCCATGTCATAACACTTCCTCCACCATGTTTGACAGATGATGTGGTATGCTTCATTTCAAATCCACTGTGGTGGTGGATTTGTTCAAATACATATGGACCTGACTTATAGAACGTATCCTGCTCGTGCTCCTGAGTGTGTGTAAATTTACACATGGGAAAACTAACTAATGTAATGTAACCTCCCCAAACAATCCGATGAAGTCACTCAGATTAAGGATTCCCATAGGTTTTTGACAACCTAATTTTATCATGTAAGGAAGACAGATCTAGACATATCTATCTTTCTGTATATTTTATAGAGATGTTGAATGACAAACCTTTTATTTTCTGATGATTATGATCAAAGCATCCAAAAATACCACTTCATGTCTTGTGGTATTCCCTTTTTCACTATATTAAAAACCTCATCTTGTATATGTGCATTTAGGGTGGTGAGGAGACTGTGAAGAAAGTTGTGCTATCAGACCCCATTCACCCTTTCATCAGGTGACGTACCAAACACGTATCATTAAAGAAACCAGTAATCATAGACCATTCTTGCACCCTCATAATTTTGGTTATTCAGATTACAGTAGATGCACCCCCCAGTATTGATCCACAGTGTCTAATCCTGCACTGTTCTGTTTTACAGCCAGTCTCTTGTTGTAGTGGAGCACTACTTCCGTCAGTATGCAATCACTGGACAGGACCTGCTGGGCAGTAAAGCAAGTGTTGACAAAGTGCTCAGCCTGACACCTGAAGATATCCTTCATGTCAAACATGTATATTTCAGCTCTGGACATTTCTAAAGTGAAACTAGGACATATCAGGACATACCATAGAGTGGTGCTGTTTCTTTAACATTTAACGCACATGTCAGGAAGGAGCTGTTAAACACTTACCAGACTGAGAAGAATCCAATGAAGCGCTGGGATTATCTAAGGTCTGCAGTGCACCAGAAAAGGGTACACCAGAGAGCGGCCAAAAATCTTTGCATTTGTTTTACTTGCCATATAAATTGAAGTAACTGATGATTTTTTTTTAATGTACAGTATGTCCAACTAACAAGATGTAACTGCTTATTTGACATTTTTAATTCTCTCAATTTTCCCTGCTTTGTTTGTGTCTAATTTATTATAGTGACATGTACAGTAGAAATATTCCAGTCCTAAGTGTAGGTGTGTTTTTGTGGAACAGACTACTGTTAAGAAGGGAGGCCAGTACTTTGATAAGGAGATCATGCTGCAGTACTGCTACCCACGCCTGGATGTTAATGTCAGTAAAGGAGTCAACCATTTACTGAAAAGTCCATTTAGTGTCCATCCTAAAACAGGTGAGAAAATCTGTATAAAAAGTAATGGTGTTTGTAGACTGTTCTTATTAATTCCGTACCTGCCCTCTTTTTTTTCTGTTAGTTCTATTTCTCAAAATGTTTTTTGTGTACACACACACACACCTACACACACACATACATATATCTATCTATCTATCTATCTATCTTGCAGCGCTTCACTTTTCCCACATTTTATGTTACAGCCTTATCCATTTTGGAATTAAATTAATTATTTTCCTCAAAATTCTATAAACAATACCCTATAATGTCAAGAAGTTTGTTTGAAATTTTGCAAATTTATTAAGAATAAAAAACAAAAAAAAGCACATGTACATAAGTATTCACAGCCTGACAAAGTAAAAACCGCCTGCTCCTATAACTTTTTCCTTGGGTTCTTTGTGAACCCAGCGCTGATGCCGATCTAGTAAAGAATTCAGTATTCGAATGATGCAGATTATTCCTTTAACACTTTATGTGCATGCTTCAGGTCGAATTTCTGTACCAATTGACTTGAAAACTCTGGACAATTTCGACCCTTTCGAGGTTCCTACAATCAGGTAGGTGTTTATCTATACATTTTAAACTTCTTAATTTAAGATTTTACAAAAGTTATTTCAACTGGGAATACTTCATTATTTTAAAATGTTGTCAGTAAATTAAGCATATAATGTGAATTTGATTAGTTTTTACAGCTACATATGGAAAAGCAGATTTCTAGTTTAGCATTGAAAATGAATTAAATGGGAATGAGAATATAACAAGGACAAGAACGTAAGGCCTAACAGGACGAAGACTGTTGCTGGTCTGACCATGCGCTCTCATTGTATATAGCCTTATCTGTGAAGAGCTGGATAAACCCCTAACTGCTGAGGAGGAGGAAGAGGAGGTAAAAGATAAAGAAAATGAAACCAAATCCGGTGAACGGCGCAAACTGAGAGGTAGGCACAACTAAGTAGTGAGTCTTAATGTTGAATGCTAATATTGGTTGAGATTTTGCATGCAGACTTAACAAATACGTACAGTGGGGGAAATAAGTAATGAATGTGTCAAAAAACAATTCTGTAAATATATTTCCAATGAGGTTATTCACATGAAATTTTCACAAGACATCAGTATTAACTCAGGAAATCTGGACATATAAAGAAATCACAACATTAAAGTCCTTAAAGTCATAAATAAAGTTGTGTAATAAAGTGGAATGACACAGGAAAAAGTATTGGACACTAAGAAAAAGCAGTTCTCCAAGGCAAGGAATCAGCTGAAATCTGTAAGTAGTTAGAAAGTAATTATACCCCCTATCTGTGAAAATTAATATCAACTGGGTTAGTAAATTAATGGTCTATATAAAGGCTTTTCATTACCAAGGTGTCACAAAAGAAACATCTCATGATGGGTAAAAGCAAAGAGCTCTCCCTAGACATTCGTGACCTTATTGCTTGTTGTTGCAAAACATATTGAAGTAATCATATACAGACGTATTTCAAAACTTCTGAATCTTCCAGTAAATACCATTGGTGCAATTATCCGCAAGATCACTCCGTCATCAACCGGCCACCCACAGGAGCTCCTCGCAAGATTTATGACCAAGGAGTCAGAAGAGTAGCCCAAGAGCCAAGGACCACTCAGAAAGAGCTTCAGAAACACTTGGAGGCAGCAGGTGGCATTGTCACAGAGAAAACAATAGACAATGCACTCCACTGCTCACACTCACCCAGCAAGATTCCATTACTAAAGAAATGGCATGGTGAAGCTTGTTTAAACTCATTTGGACAAGCCTATGAAATACTGGGAGAGTGTAGTCTGGTCAGACGAGAGCAAAATTGAACTTTTTGGCTGTCATACTACACACCATGTTTGGAGAAGAAATGTCACTGCACATCACCCTTAAAACACTGTACCAACAGTGACGTTTGGAGGTGGACACATCATGGTGTGGGACTGTTTTTCATGGCATGGTACTGGCCGACTTCATATAATTTGAAGGAAGAATTAATGTAGTCCTTTACCGGGAGATTCTTGGAATTTGCCATCCATCAGGATGATGAAGCTGAGATGTGGGTGGACCTTCCAGCAGGACAACGATCCAAAGCATATAGCAAAGGAAACTCTCAATTGGTTCCAAAATCAAGGCTTTCGATTGGCCCGGTCAATCACCTGACTTGAATCCAATTGAACAAGATTTAAAGACAATATATTTAGAAAAATGGGCCAAAATATCACCTGAATACTGCGGCCAATTAATTTCTTCATACAGGAAGTGTCTTGAAGTCATTACAAACAAAGGCTTCTCCACTAAGTGTTAGGAAAAAAGTACTGAAATTTTTGTCATCCCACTTTATTACACAGAACTTCATTTATGGACTTCATTGTTGGGAATTCTTTATATTTCCTGATTTCTTGAATTAATACTGATGTCTGGTGAAAATTTCATGTGAATAGTCTCAATGGAAATATATTTACTGAAAACAATGTTGACAGGTTAATTACTTATTTCCCCCACTGTATATGGGTTTATATTCCATACTTCTTCCTCAGATTACAAGCAGACTAGTCTGGCTAAATATGTGAAGCTCTTTGATCAGTTTCTGGATGCTATGGCTCATTCTAGAAAAGGGGAGATGCTGAAGAAAAGCGGTATGTACCTGAAATATAGCTTTTCTGTATGGTGTAGTACAGACCGATTGTTATTCAGGTTTTTGACCTGACAAAGTGTTTGCATTTTATTTTTGGCAGATCTCCAGAAAGAATTTTAATGAGTCAGTGATGGTCTGAAAAAACTGTTGACAGGCAACCAAGAAGTGAGAATTTACTGCCTTCCTGGATCGTTTTTCTACAACAGAACAGAAATGGATTCAGTTTGCTATAAAGAACATTTGGATGTTTGACTTTACTGTAGAATTATCATCTTTTATAAAAAATTATATTACATGATCTGAAACTAGAAGGGCACCTTTCATTTTCTGAATTTTATCACACTGAACAGATTTTGTACTGCAGAGAAATGTCCTGGTTTGTTAAAATGTGCTTGTTTTACCAAGAAATGTTTATTATTATTATTTTTTTAGCACAGATGGAGGAAACACAATAAATCATTTTAATATTGTACTCAATGACATTTAAAATATGTATTTATTTCCAAGGTTGTCACTGACAGACTGAACATTTTACACATGTATAAAACTAGATCAATGTATAGCCACATCAAGCCACTTCATCAGCTGGACGGACAAACTCAGTTTCTATTTCGCCAGAAGTAGCGCTCAAAACACCTTCAAATCTCATTTCCTGGCTGGTTGGGGGTTTCAGTCTCTCTTATCTCTGTTCCTTATTTAGCCATATCAATGAGACTCTGTAGTGATGTAGGGACCCAGGTCTTTTTCCCCTGGACAAACACAACACCCCTCTCCACATAGATAACAATCCTGCCAAACGTGTAGAGTTGCTTGCCCATGTGACGCTTGCCCACTATAGGCATGAAGACAATGCCGTTCTCCTCTGCTTTGGCCTGGATCAGGTCTTTGAAGTTGGTGGGTATGGAGGCTGAGACAGGGCCAGTGACAGGCAGGCGGGGAATGCTGCTTTCTACCTCACGCTGTGGTGGTGCTGGTGGCTCATACTGGAAATCTTTCCTCCTCTCTGTCTGGGTCAGGTATGCAATGTTTTCCTTTGCCCCGGGCTGCATAAAGCCACCTGTGGGACAGCAAATATGAGTAAAGCAAACATCTGTGAGCTTGGAGCTTACATGTCAGTAGTGAGGTTTCCATCCACTTTCAATTTTGTTTTTGGGAAAAGAAACCCCAGAAGTCACAACATACATGGATATGTGTATCCATCTATATGGATCTATGGATATGTCCAGAATACATACCACTGAGAAAAAGATTTGTATGCAAACATAAAATATATAGGATATGGGCATCTAACTGTTCCTATTTGTCCTATACGTGCAGTATTTTAAATGGTTCAAACTGTATAATGAATACAGCTTTACAGACACTCAAGTTTCTGATGACCTCCATTCTCCTCATCTCCTAATTTGTCTGTTCATGTCTGGCTACTAAGTGTTAATTTGTTTGGTCACCCCCCCAAACCCCCCAGAAGTAGGATGTGCCCATTTAACTGACTTATTAGAACCAGTAATGGAATAGCCATTGTAAAGGATATTTGGATAAGACTGGGACCGAGATCCCACAGGGCCCAACAAAGGAAGGTTGCAGGAGTGGGTGGTTTTACTCTCGTACACATAGGAGTCAGATTTTATTGAAGAAAAAAAAACAACACAAAACTCCCCTTTAGTTTGGTGTGGGTGTAGAGAGAGAGACTGACCTAATCCAGAAGCTACAGCTCTGTTCATTATGTCCAGGGCCTCATTCAGCTTCTCTTTAATGACAGGGTGACTGAGCAGTTGCTCTGACAGCATGCCTTTCCAACCCAAATACCACTTTGTGATCTCCTCATAGTTAGGATTGTTACTCAACCAAGAACACAACACCTGCAACAACAAATGTAGTTGTAAATAAACCAAGAAATCAAGATATTTTACAAGACATTCAGATAATTAAAAAAAAAAATTTAACATTTCCATGATATTTCACTCTGGTATATTGACTGAATTATTATGCCCTTTTTGTGGTACTGCTAAACTCATCACTAACTTTGTTTTTGTTGTTGGATGACATCAGATTTCATTGTGAAATGTTTTATGTAATGGGCATAATGTAGAAAGAAGAAATTCCTAACGAAGCTTTGCATTCTAATAAATAAAATGCCTAGACCTACCTGTAGCCATTTGTTAAAAAAGTGCTTGTCAAGTAATCCCACCATACTGGAGAGAGACAACATGCCCTCCCAGTCCATCACCCAGTTGAACGGTTCAATCAGCTGCTGATGTGGGTTCACCACCAACTCCCCTAGACACAGAGCTGCAACACACACACACAGACATTAAAATGTAAGCTACTCCAACATGCATTTGCGAACATGACTGAAAAATGTGTTTCCATCAGTACGACAGAAAGGTAAGGAAATGTGACCTTAAAGAAATATTTATGAGCTGACTCAAACACACACCTAGCTTAGGGACAATGTTTTTGACCATGAAGGCCTCCCAGGCTCCAGGGGTGAAGACGTCTTTCCAAGGCTGCAGGATGAGTCGGGCCGAAGCATCGCTGGGGTGCCAACGCTGCAGGGCATTTGCCAGCTTGTTGCGTATAGGTGGGTACAGTGGCTCTAGGCGCATCTGCATCTGTGGCAACCATGGGTGGATCCATGAGTGGATGGGCACTGTATCTGTCAGTGGGTTCCAGTTATCCACCTGAAGAGCCGCAGGCAGCCATATTATATATGTATATACAAAATTATTTCAGTATTAGCATAAGTTTTTTGTTGTTGTTTTTAAAACGATGCACCAAATTAATGTGACAAAAGAGCAACCATATATGACTCAAATACTTTTTTGAGAAATTTGAAAGAATATTCAAAAGAACTGATTTCATTATCATGCAAAACACAATGATTTACCATTTTACCCATTATTGTGCAGGCCTGTTTTTAAAAGAAAATAAAATCAACATTAAATATAAATGTAAATGACCTCTTTCTGTAGCCGTGGGAAGATGAGCTGCTCCAGCAGGTAATCGAGGATCCAGAGAGGTAGCACAGGGGCCCAGCAGTCCACAAGATCCACCAGAGGACCAACATTTCTGGGCTGCCACTGTGCAACGCAGTTCCTTAGCACTGGAACCCACACCTCCCAGATCAACCTGCACACAGACACCCAATTTGTTAGATTTCGAACACATGGTATGCAGATAAAATCCTTAAAAATTCTTATAGTTTGAGAAAATAAAGTTTGGGTGATACAGAAATCTCGTTAACTTCTCTTGGTTCTAGTAAAAGAAAAGTTTTTTTTTTATTATTATGATCAACTATTCCCTTCTGTGGAAAATCTTTTTGTGTCACCATTGGATTGTTATTTGCAGCTATTATCTTTTAAATATAGCAGATCCTTGTTGAAGTTGGAAATTCTTAAAAACTTAAATAGTATGCTGTTAATCAAAATGTATTGATACAAAAATAAATAAAGAAATAAATAAAAAGTGACTAGGTTTTACCTGTGGTAGGGGTCCATGTGGTTGGAGTCAGGTGTACTATGTTGAAGTTGTGTACCCTCTAGAATGGCCCTCCACTGACCTACCTCTTCCAAACCATATGAACAGTCCTGCACAGTGAGAAATATAACATTAGATACAAATCAAGGAAGCACACAGGAAACTTTTCTCCCAGTTACATTATTTCCTGCACGCATCATTTACCTTCAGCGGGTCCCAGTTTCTGAGTTTCTCGTTCAGTAGCGGATGCACCACAGATACAGCAAGATCGGCAAGCCCCATGCTCTTGTACTCATGGTAGAAGTGTGTCTGCATCTGCTGGAAGGCCTGGACACATTCTTTGAGGGAGAGTGGAGGGCTGCCTCCCTCCCCAGCTGTCTCCAGCCGCTCTACCAGCTCCAGCACCTGCTCTAGGCGCTCCACTGCCTCACTCTCCTCGCCCAACCGTGCCTGCAGGGCCGTGCTCTCGTGCCTCAGAGACACCACTGTATCTCTCTCATGCTGCAAACGCCGAGAGCTCTGCACACAGAACCACCAGCAGTGGAGGATGTCACTACGGTCCCAATAACATGCTTTTCAAATGATTCATTCATAAATGTATTCAGATATTTGACAGACATAAACTATCAGTCAATTACTATAGAGAAAGTACAGTCAAAATGTCATCAAATTATTCCAAAAAGGATAGTCTGCTGCATAGTGAATGGTAGAAATGAGACACAATCTCTAAGCATAGAAAATGCAAAATACAATGCATATAAATAATAATAATAATAATAATAATAATAATAATAATAATAATAATGCAAGGTGTAAATATGTGAAATGTACCTAACAAACTGCAAAGACAATGTGAGGTTTAGCTTTTTATATAAGAAAACTACACCAACCAGCCATAACGTTAAAACCACCGGTCCAATATTGTGTAGGTCCACCTTGTGCCACCAAAACAGCTCTGACCCGTCGAGGCACGGACTCCACAAGACTTCTGAAGGTGTGCTATGGAATCTGGCACCAAACCGTTAGCAGCAGATCAGCATGGGTACTCTGACAGGTCTGCGTCTATGCAGCCCCATACGCAGCAAGCTGCGATGCACTGTGTGTTCTGACACCTTTCTATTATATTCAGCATTAACGCTTTCAGCAATTTGTGCTACAGTAGCTCTTCTGTCGGATTGAACCAGACGGGTTAGCCATTGCTCTCCATGCGCATCAGTGAGCCTTAGGCACCCATGACCCTGTCGCCGGTTCACCAGTTGTCATTCATGGACCACTTTTGGTATGTACTAACCACTGCATACCGAGAACACAAACAAGATTTTTTTTTTTTTTTTTTTTTTTTTACCTTGCTGTTTAAAATATTAATTTTTTTAAATATTATCTCAATATATCCCACCCCTTGACAAGCACCATTGTAACACGATAATCAACGTTATTCACTTCTCCTGTGGTTTTAATGATCGGCTGATGGGTGTATTTTTAAATGAACCAAATCTTTTTTTTGCTAATTAAATGTAGGTTCTAATGCATAAACATTGTAAATACAGAAGGGGAAAGTGAAATGAATGATGTTGCCCTTTGAATCTATTTAAACCTTTACGGTGGTGAGAAGTTTAATTTTAGAGGAGTCTGAAAGTCCACCTGTAAAATATCCTGCTCAGTGAGCTCGATGAGTAGTTTGAGGTTGTGTTCGAGTTCAGGCAGAGCAAAACCAGAGCTCTTCTGCTCTCGTGCACTTGCACTCATAGGAGCCTCCTCAGGAATGCTGTGCTTTTGGCTCATCTGACTGTAGCTGTAGTAGACCTTCTGCTCCCGACCTGTCATATCTATCACCTTAAAAAAAAACAATGTGTTGCATGAAAAATCTCTTCATCTTTCTTAGATGAAATTTCCCTAAATGCCAGTAATCATTTTAAGCTTTGAGATCAGTGTTCATTTTAATGTTGTTAGAAGTCTATTGCTCTCACCTTGACTTGGGCAAGTTCTCCAGCTGGTTGGCTCATGGTCTTGTTGGAGAGTTTCCCATGAGCTTTTAGTTCCTCCACAGTTTTGAAGGAGTATTTAGGCTTTTTCTTCCCTGCTCCAGGCTCTTTCCTCCATTGCCCCAACTCCCTCTGAAACTCCTGCAGGGAAAAAGAAAGAGAGGGAAATACAAACTGCTCCTGGGTAATATTTAAGAAGATGACATAGTTCACCTTAGAATGATGCAAGTACAAGAATAAGTGTTTCAGTCCTGAGAGCCAACATGGTGATTAAACCAAAAAGCACTATCCAGAATCAACTCACCTTCTCCTCTTCCTCCTCTGAGTCTACCACTGGAAAGTCCTGAATTGACTGCTGAGTCCTCTCATTCCCATAAGCTCCCACTGCACCTTTTCCCTTACGTACTTTAGCCTCAATTGGTTTCACAATACCTGCAAAGGCATCCACAAATCAGGACACACAGACTAACAGGCACAGATTAAAATACATTCAGTGAAGGACTTGCACTATAACGGAAAGACAGTCTACCCTGTGCATTTTTTCCAAGGCCTTTGCCCGGGACGTAGCCCATCTTCTGTAGGAGCTTCTGGCCAATGCCTCGCGTGTGTTTCTCCCAGCTACCAAGATCCTGCCCTGGACGGATATTGCCTGCAAATGTCTTCTGGGAAGTTTTAAAATTCCCACCCTGTACAAAGTTTAGCAAAAAAATTTTTTTTTAATAAATAAATAAACACTGAAAAGTGATACAATATCATTTAAACTCAATCCTACAGAGTCAGAGGCAACACGTAAACACTCAAAATGGAGCCAGTATTTTTACTAAATCACTTTTTTGAAATCCATCTTGATACTTTCATGTATAATCTTTCATTGTAGTCTTTAGTATATATTCTAGTGTATTTATATGTGTTATACAACACTCTTTCACATAAAATGCCACTTGCCTTTTCATTTTAAATGTGGTTATACTAACATAACATTTTTGTTTCTTCGGCCTAGTCACAATGTGTGCAAAAGAAATGTATAATATTATACAAATTATTATTTTTTCAACAAAACATTTACTGAAATAATTAACCTGGCACATACATACATACATAAATAAATAAATACGAAAAAGCAGAAAACATCAGTGGGATTTTTTTTTCTTCTTCTTTTTCATTCAGCATACCGTTTGCAGCTTTCTGGGTGCAGTAGTACGGGGTGGTGGAGGTGCTTCTCCATTCTCATCTGAATCATCGGAGTCATGCTCCCTTTTCTCCTCAGCTGCAGTCTTCCTCAGACCGCCACTTACAAAGCTCACAGGGACCGTGTAGTCTTTTGCTCTATTACGTTTTACACACAGACAAAAACTGAGCATCAGCCCAGTCCTGACTGGGACAAAGTATTACAATAATGACATTGACTCCAGTTGTGTTCCTCAACAATAGTTACAAAGTAAGAGAAAGTTGTGCCTAGTGTATATACACCATGTAGGCAGTTAATTCAATACACCTCTCCTGTAGCTATAGTCAGTTGTCATTTTATGAGCTATACATATCATATGGGCTTACTTTACCTGGTCCCTCAATGACAACTCTTATTTGGTGGTGGATCATTCTCAGCATAGCAGGGGTTACTTGGTTGGTACAAGTGACCAATGATGAAATTATAAATGAGGCAACATGTAATAATCGGTAAATTCCACCCCTCTTTAAAACAAGTCAATAGCTTTCTTGGTAAAGATGTTAAAAGAAAATGCCTGGCCGGTCATATTTTTATTCTGACACATGCACAGATATAGGAGAGGCCTTTGTTCCACTGGTTATAGAGAAAGGTGAATGCAGAGTAGTCAGCACAACCTAACTTTTTGTGTGATTTCATCTGATGACTACGCTATATTTCTATGTTTGAAAGTTTCATGTCAATCCATGTCCATTATATATTCATTTCAAAGCTGTGATTTGAAAAAAAATAATAATAAAAAATAAAAAAAAAAAAAAAAAAAAATATATATATATATATATATATATATATATATATAATATTTTTTGTCCCACAAATCTGAAGATATGCAGAGGTGTTTAAAAATCCCAGGAACGGTTCTGCACCTGTTACACTTGTACCAGTGTCACACACATTACTACGCCAATACCAGTTCCATCCATCAATTTTCTGTATTGCTTATCCTAAACAGAGTCGTGCGGATCGTGGACCCTATCCCAAGGGACTCAGGGCACACCTTGGACAGGGTGCCAACCCATCGCAGGGCACAATCATACACATGTTCACACAATATGGATAATTTAAAGTGGTCAATCAGCCTGCAATGCATATATTTGGACTGGAGGAGGAAACCAGATTATCCAGAGAAAACCCCACAAGCCCAGGGAGAAAATACAAACTCTGTGCACATAGGGCGGAAGCAGGAATCGATCCCCCAACCCTGAAGGTGCGAGGGAAATGTGCTAACCCAATACAAGTTCAGAATTGGTAAATACTGTAATCAAGGGGTGTCGAATTTTATCCGGAAAGGGCCTGTGTGAGTGCAGGTTTTAATTTCAACCAAGCAGAAGCCACACCGACCCTGCTGAAAGCCAAGATCAACTGATTAAACAGGTGGAATCAGTTGTGGCTTGTGCTTGATTGAAATGAAAACCTGCAAGCACACAGGCCCTTTGAGGATAAGAGTGGACAAGAGGATAAGAGTCTTGTTGTACTGTAAACCAACTAAATGGCAATGCAATCAGCCCTTCTATATAGAATAAATGATCAGTTGAAGAACAGTGGTGCAGATACCTCTTGCCTCCAAAGCTCGGTCTCTCATCATCTGAATCATGTTCAGCCCATATACCATATGTAGCCTCCTCTTTAGTCTGCCTGTGACGACGTCTGTCTGGATTAAACTCGTTAGCCAAGTCCCATTCAGTAACCTCGAACTTCTCAATTTCGACCCCATCCTCCTCCTCCTCGTCTCCCCTACGCCCATACAGATGGGACATGGACATAATTCTGTAGGCATGAAAACAATATAGCATTAAGCAGGGATCTTGGTTTTATTTTACTTATATACATATAACACACACACACACACACATACACTACCGGTCAAAAGTTTAGAGACATTTGACTGAAATGTTTCTCATGATCTTAAAAACCTTTTGATCTGAAGGTGTATGATTAAATGTTTGAAATCAGTGTTGTAGACAAAAATATAATCATGTCAATGTATTCATTTATTTCTTTAGAAAACAAAAATATTATTTACAAAAAATATTTCCTTTTAAACGGAGTGAAATATTCAGAAAAGCAGCCAGTAAATGGTGTGAACTCCTTTGATACGGTTTAAAAAGCATCTCGCGGGGATTCCACAAGAAATCGGCTGAGAAAATGCCAAGAATACATTTCAGGAAATTCTCTGCAAAAAGGGGGGTCTACTTTTAAGATACTAAAATACTCAATTGTGCTGATTTATTTTGGATTTGTTTTTATCACAGCACAATTCCCATATATGTTACTCCAGAGTTTATGACTTATTATTATTCTAAAATGTGGGGAAAAAATAAATATGAACATGAGTGTGTCTAAACTTTTGACTGGTAGTCCGTGTGTGTATGTATATATAACAATGCATTTAAGAAGGGAAACTAATAGCTCCGTTGTGCAGAGATGAACTACATTTAGCTCAAAGCAGGGTGGAATAAGGCAGAAAGTGTGTAATAGTAATGTAATGTTAGCTTGCCACGGCAAAGCCATAACGCGTTAAATAACTAGCACAATATTTATGTAACTAAGCTCATGCGCCGTGAATAGCAGGTTGTTACAACCTCCTCTTGCTAATTAATGAATAACTCGTCACACATTGCATATAACACAACACAAAACTCACCTTATTAAGCTAGAACTGCTCCACACAGCGAGCTAGCTAGCAAGCAGTTGCTAGCAAGAAGCCATGACTTCCTGTTGATGTCACGGTGAACCGGAAAAACAATGTTGATGTGCACGTGACGCAAAGGTCAGGATCTCTCTCTCTCAACCATCTTGGACCCCGAGCTCGAACCTAGTAAGTGATTCAGAGTCCAATCTTCTGACATCCGTTGTTTATCAAAGGATTTGTTCGGTTAAACGATATCCGCGCGGTTGCTTTACAAGTCTTCTGTCATAAGCGGTAAATATTTCCTGAAAATAACTTTGCCATGTTGTTGAAGCTCTTGTTAATGTAATCGACACACAGTTCAAAATGGGCGAGCTGTAGCAGTAGCAGTGGCCTGACTCGCTCAGGTTGGCTTCTTAGTGTTCGTGTTTTCCGAGCTTTTTAAAAACCATTGACGCTAATGGCGTATTTCTTTTTGATTTTATGTTGTCTGTTTGTGTTCGTGCTCCTCGTGTGTCAGTCCGTGGACACGTTTGCGAAGCTGAGCATGGTTAACTAGCGAAAGCGCGACATGTTCGTGTCCCCTGCAGTGCTACAGAGGAACGCCGGCTGAGCCGGACCCGCAGCCCGGGTCTTCCACCGTGTCCACTAGTCCTACACTGCAGTCTAGATAAAAAAAAAAAAATACCACGAGTTGGGTTTCTCCAGCACCACGCTTTCAGGGCTTTATTTATTTCCTCTTAGTATTAGCTGATAGTCTACTGGGACCAAGCTGGTTATTTCCTCTGTGGTGCAAAATCGCCTGGAGTTAAAACCGACTTTAGCTGAAACCAAACCTTTGTCCAAAAATCACTGACTTATGTTGGTTGGTTTATAAATGCCTACAGACGGAAGGAGACACTACAAAAACTAAAACGAGACCTTTTTTAAATACAGAAAATTAGTTTCCAACCCTATCTTGGCCATATAATTCTTACATATATTCTATATTGTATTGGATCATTAAAAAAAAAACTTTTAAAATCCTGGAATCTAGTCTTGGGATGATGTTTGAATGAAAACCGTAAAATTTTTTGAAATAAACTTTTTTTTTTTTTTTAACCAAAAGACTTTTCCAGAACAGTTTGATAGAAGTATAATTTCTTTATTGTTTAATAAACATGCTATTTTAATTGTCTTCATTCCTTTTTCAGAAACAAACCTGTTATACGTCCAACTGTTTCGTCTAATAATCTTCTAAGTAGGTGTAGGAATGACCGATGTAAAATTTTCATAAATGCGGTTCATCTAGAAAATGAGATTTAAAGAAATGTGATTTGAGATGTTTCTACTGTAATTAGTGTGATGTTTATACCAGAAATCCATGTGCATTTCATGATGATCTTTTGATGTTAACATCAGGAAACAGCTTTTTAGGGATACTTGAAAAGAAATGATTGTGCGAAGTGGATGGAACTTAAAGCCGCCTTCAAAGTTGCTAACTTTCAGATAATGTGGTAGTTGTGAGTGGGGAAATGCAGTGAAGTAAACATTACAGCCAAGCTTAATATTGTTAGTAAAGTTTAAGGGTGTCACACATTGACGTGAAAATGTTTGACATGAATAATATTACATGAAACGAAATCATTTCTACTTGTAGTGTCTAGTCTTAAACAGGACTAATGTTTCAAGCTGCTTTAACAACTGTTCAGGTTGAATTGCATGAGCTGTTATATATTGAGATTTGGTTATATTCTTGTTCATACAGCTTACTGAGTCTGCCCCTCTGTGTAGAAGACGTCATTCTCAGTCATTTTTAAAACAAGAGTGTTCCTGCATCTTGCACTGCTTTTTGTTTTTAATTTAAATTTTTTATTTTTTATAGAGCTAACAATGCCAGGCGAAGCCACAGAAACTGTCCCAGTGACAGAGCAGGAGATGCAGCATCCCCAAGTGGAGACGGGTTTGTAAAAAAAAAATATTTATATGTTTTACACTAAACACTAATAAAGGGGTCCTGGAGCGCTTCTTCTGAGCTATCTTTGTATATTTGTTGTTAAATGTAAAATAAAATAAAGGAACTCCAGCGATTTGTTTCGGCTGGTATTACCACCTGCTTCTGACAATCTTTAAAAAAAAAAAAAAATTTAACCCCCATTGCCCAGCTGTTGTGGCCTCCATGCAGCATGGAGGCCTGGGTTTCTGCTCGGGGTTAAGGATATTTAAATAATAATAATAATAATAATAATAATAATAATAATAATTTGTTTGGCAAAATTAGGCCCAGGGTTTATTCTTTAAAAAAGGTTATCCAGGACCTGCATTCTTAGAAAGTCACTTAGCCATCTATGCTAACTTTCACTTGCATGAGGTTTTGTAGATTTTTATTTATTTTATGAAGAATGCGTTTCATTGCATGGGATATGTTCAGTACAAGCATGCACAAGTATTCATATAGTGTTTGTCTAATGCACACATTAGTTGTGCAAACTGGTGAGATGTAACAATTTTGTTAAAGTTTAGTAACTGTTATAAACAAAAGTAAATGTGTGTGTGTTTATATATAAAATATAATTATTATTTTGTAGACCTGGCTTGTTTACTACATACTAAAATAAATGTATTTGTTTATCATAAGAGTAAGGTTGGTACATATGCGCCAGGGACAATAAAATATTTTTTTTATTCAGCCAATGCTCGGAAGAAATTTTTAGCAAAGTCAAACTAAATGCAAATTTTTTTTTTTTTTTTTTTTTTTTTTTTTTTTTAATGGATTTTAAAAACCCTATATAGAGTTCCTTATACATTTCCTGCCATAGAAATAGCCATTGATGCTGGCATGGTGTTAAAAAAAAAAAGTGATAAACTTTAAGTAGTATCTAAATACAAAGCTAAATGGCTTTGCTCTAAATTCATCTACCAGTAGTTTAAAAAAATGGTGTGTGGGAAGTAATGAAGTGATTTTTGTTTTTTGTAATGCTGCTAAATTCCAAGCCTTTAATCCATTCTAAGTGCTGTTTAGGACCTCTGCTGCATTTGAAAGTGGACAGTTGAAAGGTGTGGTTTGGGGGGGGCTTTATATTCTATCATACAGAGTGAAGAAATGCAGAAAGATTGAGCTAGAATGATGTCAGAAGACTATGAAGCTTTTTGGTGAGGAACTGCTTCAGTGTGTCTTGGCAGAATTTGGATTCATAAATTAGATTTAAAGTGGTCTTTCCTTTTAATGGGACCATTGGACCCAAACCATGCATAACTGAGCCACCATATCTTCCTCACAGTTCTCTTGGTTTAAATCTCACGTGCACTTCCCCACTTGTCTAGAGTGTGGTAAAGGATGACCAATCTGAACATATCAAAGAAGACCACATCTGTATAGACCAATGCCTGTTCGGGTTTTTTAACCAGTGAACTATATTTGAGTTTGGCTTTGTAGTGATTATATATAAAATTGCACTCAGCCCTTAATTTTCGTGATTGAGCTGAGCCAGCATGCATTTATTATTATTTTTTATTTTTTTTTTGTGTCAGTAAACCTGAGTATGCTGTTGCTCTAGACAGCACTGATATTTGTGCTCAAAAGCCTATTTACTAGTTATGCATGGATGAACTATTCTATGAAAACTGTGTATGCAGCGATGGTTGTAAGAGGAGTAGCCCATTTACTGTCCTTAATGCTTTAACCTGATGTCTAACTCACCCATCTTTTGTAAAGCATTAGATGATCGGTATAGGTGCCATTGTCACAATTTTAAGTGCCTCTGCAGTTGAAGGAGACAAAATAAAGCTGGTGATCATCTTTTTCGTCTGAGGATTTGTAGGTTTTATGTATAATGGTTGCTTTGTAAGTGTATGAAACAAGCTATAGTTCTACAGTGCCACGTGTTAAGCTGCCACAGATCCTAACAAGCAGTGTGATGTGTCTGAGTTGTCTTAATGGCAGTTGGGTTGATTAAACCAGTTTGAAATCCTGCGCATGTTTTAACACTGAGTGAGGTGTGTGAAGAGGTCTGCCATTCTCCTAACCCGCATGGATATGGAATTCTGTCCATGCACTTGTGGCATTTCCAAAATCAACTTAAGTCCCTTTTCTCCTCAGCTGCTGTTGCTTCAGTTCCTGTTGGCTCTCAGCCAAAGGCTAAAGGGGCTAAGGCTGACTCATCTCCACACACTTCTGCCCCCAAGCCTGTTCCCGTGGGCCGCCGGAAGCGCTCCTCGCTTTCTGCTTCTTCCTCGTCTCCCATTTCACCCAAATCAGCCTCTGGCCCTAGAGCCACTCCACCTTGCTCTCCACTCGCATCTCCTTCAGCTCGCTCCCCAGGTGCAGGGAAACATGAGACACCTAAGGTTGTGAAGGCTGGTAAACAGGCAAAATCCAAGAAAGCAGATTTTAAAGTTGCTGAACCTCAGCAGGTAACCCTACCTTCTGCTGCACCCTCAGAGGCAAAAACAGCACACAAGTCTTCTCCAACCTCTCCCAAGGTGGCCACTCTACCAGCAGAGGGTGTCGCTACTGCCTCTGTGTGTCCTCAAGCTGCTGGCATAGCTCCAATGGAGGCAAAACCAGTGAAAGATGAAGCGGTTACCTTAGCTCCGGCAGAGGCAAAATTAGTTAAAGGTGTAGGTCCTGCAGCTGCATCTCCTCAATGTAGCACTGCTTCTCAAGTGAAGGCAAAACAGGTGAAGGGTGCAGCAGCTGCTCCAGTGAAAGTCGAAGCACCTGCTAAAGATGTCCCAGCTACAGTCGAGGCTAAACCAGTGAAGGATGAATCTGTGATCTTAGCTCCAGCAGAGGCAAAATTAGTTAAAGGTGTAGGGCCTGCAGTTGCATCTCCTCAATGTACCACTGCTTCTCAAGTGAAGGCAAAACAGGTGAAGGCTGCAGCAGCTGCTCCAGTGAAAGCACAAGCACCTGCTAAAGATGTCCCAGCTCCAGTGGAGGCAAAACCAGAGAAAGTTGAAGCAACTACCTCAACTTCAGATGGGGTAAAGCCAACAAAGGATGCAGGCCCTGCAGCAGCCTCTCGTAAAGGTACTATTGCTGCTCCAGGGAAGGCTAAAGAGGAGAAGGGTGCTGCAGCTTCTCCAGTGAAAGCTGAAGCACCAGCTTTAGCAAAAGATGTTGTCCCAGCTCAAGTGGAGGCAAAACCAGTGAAGGGTGAAGTGGCTGCCCTGACTCCAGTTGATGTGAAAGGTGCTGCACCAGCCTTGGCAAAAGATATTGCCAAAATTTCCATGGAGGCAACCCCAGTGAAGGGTGAAGCATCTGCCCTGACTCCAGTTGATGTGATTCAGGTGAAGGGTGTTGCATCTGCACCAGCCTCAGTTAAAGATGTTGTCTCTGCTCCAGTTGAGGCAAAACCAATGAAGGGTGATTCAGCTGCCCCAACTCCAGTTGATTTGATGCAGGTCAAAGGTGTCGCATCTGCACTTGGCACGTCTCAAGTTGCTGTCCCTGCTACAGTGGTTGTAAAACCATTAGAGGGTGTAGCACCTACTCCAGTGTCTCCTAAAGCTACTGTAGCTCCTGATGCATTTAAAGTAGTTTCCAAGTCAGCTGCCCACGCACCCAAATCATACTCTGAGGCTGTGGCATTTTGCCCACCTAAGGTACCAGATATGCCAAAGGTTGTTCAAGAGGCCCCAGTAGCACCTAAGGTTGCTGAAGTCCCAAAGGCTTCTGCCGTTTTTCCAGAAACCCCAAAGGTTGCTGAAGTCCCAAAGGCTTCTGCTGCTGTTCCAGAAACCCCAAAGGTTGCTGAAGTCCCAAAGGCTTCTGCCGTTGTTCCAGGAACCCCTAAGGTTGCTGAAGTCCCAAAGGCTTCTGCTGCTGTTCCAGAAACCCCAAAGGTTGCTGAAGTCCCAAAGGCTTCTGCCGTTGTTCCAGGAACCCCTAAGGTTGCTGAAGTCCCAAAGGCTTCTGCCGTTGTTCCAGGAACCCCTAAGGTTGCTGAAGTCCCAAAGGCTTCTGCCGTTGTTCCAGGAACCCCTAAGGTTGCTGAAGTCCCAAAGGCTTCTGCCGTTGTTCCAGGAACCCCTAAGGTTGCTGAAGTGCCCAAAGCTGCTCCTGAATCTCCTAAGGCTCAGTCTGTACCTGCCTTATCTCCAGTACAAAAAGCAAAGTCCGCTCCAGTCGCTGCCTCTAAAGAAAATACAGAGGCCCACAAAAAGAAGCCAAGTGTTGGGCCATCTACTGTTATGACAGCAACTCCTGTTCAGTCTTCCCTTTCACCTCTGGAGGAAGATGACCTCCCTCCACTTATTCCTCCTGAGAAGCCTTCGACAATGCCTGTTTTCCAACTACAGCCTGAGGTTGAGGCTCCACCTAATGTAGAGCCAGTAGTTAAAGCTATTGTGCCTCCAGCTGGTCCTGCAACCACTGTAACATCTGCTAAAACTCAGCCTGACCCTACACCAGTTAAAACAGCATCTAAACCGGAACCAGTAATCAAGAATGACAAGGGTATTTCTCTCTGTTCATCTTTCTTTCTGTGCCTTTATCATGGACTGTAGGTTTGACTTACTTTTGCTTTTATCCCCCCAATGTAGTTATGGTAGCTGCACAATTAATTATGTTCTTTCTTTCTTTTTTTTTTTTTTATTTTGTAATGAGTTTCCCCGGTGAACATACTTTGGGGTGCTGTGACAAATTGAGCAGCTTTTAATATGTGCCTATGAACAGGCAAATACACTTACCTTTTTTCATCCCCAACCAAACAGCTATGTGCTGCAGTAAATATAAAAACATACTTTTGCCATTTTGAGGGATATATTTTCTGCGGTTCAATCTCAAATATGCACTATGCAGGGTGTAGAATACAAATGTTATAGCCTAGGTAGTGCACATAAGTAGTAAGTTGGAATTCAGCAGGGCATACATAAGAATTCTGTAAAGAAATATAGTTATTGGATCTCTCTCTTCCCCTCCCCCCCCGCTATGATCAGTAATTTATTAGAATTAGGGAAAGTCATATTGGCATTATTGACAGGCATGCACATCACCTATTTTTAGTCTGGTTGTCAGGGGAGCACTTTGAGCATTTGTATGGTACTCGCCCACACAGTGGTCCACCCATAGGTCTGACTAAGCAACATCCTCCCCACTGTGTGCCTCACTGTCTTCCATTTGAATTATAGTACATGATGGACTTTCTGCTTCTTAGATTGTGGAAGATGATGCACTTCCTTGGTTGCGCCTGCAATGGGCTGTTTGCATCCCTAGGTGTATAGCTGACTTTGGGTCAAATAAGTGGATGTGCATCAGGGCTCAGAGAAGTATGTCTGTGCTTGTTTACATGTGGAAAACCCCTCACAAGTTGGATTACTCAAAAGAAGAGTGAGGGAAATCTTGATTACCTTGATTAGATCATACATAGAGGACACTGTCGAGCATTTTCCTGCTTGCTTTAAACACATCCATTCTCTTATAATTGAGTCTTGGTCAAGAGGTGAGATGGCCTGATATTTATGGAGAATGGTGCTGATCGTTGTATTGCCAAAACTGTGGTCTTGCATTTATTGAGGCCAAGTGGAAGGATCAAAAACTAAAAAAAAATCACGATGTTAGAGATCCATATGTTTCAGACTCTCCAGTTAAACCTGAGTAAATCGATTTTGTCCTTGTCAGCATTGGAAGTGGTGAGATTCGTATGCTGGCCTTCACCATTAAGTAAAAATGTGAACTGTATAATGGCTAGCATGACTTCATCTTTACATTCTCCTATGAAACCTTTGGAGGTCAGCTGCAAAATGCTGCCAATGTCAAGCATGTTGGCCAGAAAACACTGAACACATTGTGCAAATGTCGTCATCCGTTATAGCCAGTTGCATTTGAATGGTGGGTAAAAATCTTGATATTTTCCAGTGTTTTGTGCCTCCATGCAGACCATCTGATATTGTGAAACTTTTCTAATTTCAAAAAGGAGTTGCCATTCTTATCACACAATTTCTTTAGCACTTCAGCGTTTTTTTTGCTCCACTATTTATGTAATTAAAATTGCAGCAGCTTGACAACGGAACGATTAAACGTATCAGTATGAAACCATGTGATTAGCTGACTTTGTGTGCAGTACGCAGAATATACACAAGGGAATCCCTAATCGCAGACCTCTGCCGTAGATTTGGACGAATGCAGTGGTACATACCGACGTTGACCCGCAGCACTGCCTGTCCCCTATTCATCCAAACCTGAGTCATGGAATAGATTGAGCAGCCCACTCGTTATGTTTCGCGCCGTTCGTTTAGCACCCAGTTAAGGAAATCAACGATGAACTCTCCGTTGGTGGTCACAGACATGCTATAAACAATTTCCAGCTCCGTTTTTATGTCCTCCCATCTGTCAAAAAGTAGACCCCAAAATTCAGCTGATTTAAACTTTTCCCTCAAGTGTGAACAAAAAGTTAGTGCTATGCTTTGAATTATTCGCGTTCCCATGAATGATCTGCCCCTCCGACATTCACTCCTAGTCTTTTTTTTTAATAATGCCATATCTTCAGCATACAAAAACACAAGACATGCATGTTTAGCTTTATGGAAGCTCACGGGTAAAACCTTACACAGAGCCGTCTTTTGCTCTTCACCTCGTTTTGCCATCTAGCAAGTGGGCAACTGTGTATTTACAGCTATTAGTACGCAAATGAGTGGTTTAAGATGGTTAACCCTGTGCATTTTTTTTTTTACACTTTGGTCACGTATGTGCGCCCTTGATTATTGGTGAATAAGTTTGAAAAAGTGTTCAGGTTCATGCTTATGGTGATTCCCACGGTAATACATTATTTTGTGAAACTCTACACCTCTAGTGAGGAAGTTAGTCACTGGCCAATCTTTTACTCCTAAACAAATTTAGTTCAGAGCTTTTTTTTTTTTACATGTGCTTTTAAATTATTAATGTAGCAGACTTTAGCACTGCATTCTGTTTTCTTTGCTGGCTTTTGTATGTTTGATCTGGTAATCCTTTACATCAAGTAGCATCTGGGTTTTATGTTAAAGGGTCCGGCACTGAATCAGACAGTGATGAATCGGTTCCTGAACTGGAGGAGCAGGATTCTACACAGACACAGCAGGCACAGGTAGGACCAAATACACGTGTAACACTTGCCTTAAAGATGGAAACTGTCAGTGTTAAAATGGTAATCTTTTGTTCATTATTGTGAAAGCTATTTTGTCTCTTACACAGCTTGCAGCTGCTGCCGAAATTGACGAGGAGCCTGTCAGTAAAGCCAAACAAAGCAGAAGTGAAAAGAAAGCAAGAAAGGTGAGAGTGGTGCATTTCTCTCATAGTTGTTCTTTGGTTTTGCTATGCAAAGCTAAGCTTTCTTGTATTTTTTCAGGCGATGTCCAAATTGGGTCTCAGACAAGTGACAGGAGTTACCAGGGTAACCATTCGCAAGTCTAAGAACATTCTATTTGTCATCACCAAACCAGACGTCTACAAAAGCCCTGCTTCAGACACTTACATAGTCTTCGGTGAGGCTAAGGTAAGACCTTCTAGGTTTGTTTGTGGTGCATGACACACAAGAAATGCTTGTATATTACAGTAAAAGCTGAAGCGTTTCCACACATTTACCTCCTCTTTGTGATGATTTAAACAGTTTGACTTTCGTTCTTCTGAGACTAATGAAGCCAAACTTTCTGACCTGAAAGAGGATTTTGGTCTCTCACCCTTTTTTTTTGCATTTGAATTCGAAGTGAAGTAATTTGTGAGATCCTTTAAATCACTGTTTGTGCTTCTTTAGATTGAGGACTTGTCCCAGCAAGCTCAGCTGGCTGCTGCAGAGAAGTTCAAGGTCCAGGGAGAAGCAGCATCAAACATCCAAGAAAGCACACAGACGCCTACAGTACACGAGGAAAGCGAAGAGGAAGAGGTCAGGACATTCTTTTTCTATAATATTTTGTTGGACATTCTCAGTGTATAATATACATACATACACCCTAATATTTTCTGCGGGAGGCATGTTTTAAAAGTCAAATCTTTCATTTCAAGGTTGATGAAACCGGAGTAGAGGTTAAAGACATTGAGCTGGTCATGTCTCAAGCCAACGTATCACGGGCGAAGGCTGTTCGCGCACTGAAGAATAACAACAACGATATTGTCAATGCCATTATGGTGAGTTTAGACAATTACATCATCTTCAGTGCACAGAAATACTTCTGTGATGATTTAACAGCATGACTTTCGTTCTTCTGAGTCTGCTGAAGCCAAATATCTGTTCTGAGAAGAGTTCTGTGTTGATTTTTCATAATTCTGCATGTTTCATACACATGGCTTAATTAACCCGTTTTCTCTCTTCACAGGAATTGACGATGTAGATGGATATCAGAGCAGGCCAGAATGAGATGTTGCTGAATTAATCTACACTATTTGTACAATTTATACCCAAGAGAAATAAAGGTGTGGCTTGATGGCTAAGGTCTGGTTTATTATATTTCGATAATGGGAATGAGGCACCTGTTAGCAAAGTTAATTAATCTTATTTCTACATGAACTATGTAATAGTGTTCAGTGGCTATAGACGGGTTTCTTTTTTTTGCTGGAATCAAACAAGGTTTTATTTATCAATTAAATCTTGCATTGCTAGGAACTTCCGTTAACTAAAGTGCAGCTGCACTACCCAGGCTATCTCCGAATTTGGAGGTCTAACTAAGGAGTTACATTAAACTAGGTGCTATATCACAAGCAAGAGAGCTGTTGTACTGAATATTGGCACTCCTGTGATTCGGCTTTAGGTAATCAGAAGGATTACCGGAGAGATTGTGTTTATACGACAGTTGTATTAATAAGGTATTAAAATGAAGTAATGCACATTTTAGACACAATATGCAATATTTTTTTCCTTTTTTTAAATAGACAGTATAGTATGTAATAGTAGAGTTTGAGTGTAACAAACTATTGCTAGAATTGGAAATTAACATGGCGAACACTGACAAGGAGTGACATGAACAGTGAAGTATACCAATGGTATTATACTAAATATACGTATCTTGGAATGGCACTTGACCAGTCAAATTAGTTGGCCCTAATTAACTGTTGTATAATACATCCTTATTTCACAAGTTGATGAGGAAACATGTTCGTGTGTTGTGTGGGTTTTTTTTCCATAATGATAAAGTTTTCAGTTTAAAACACCTTGAAATGTTTTTTGGGACACTGCAAAATTTTACCAAGCACTTTACTATTTGCTATCGACTATTCTCAGAAGTTCCAGCGTAATTCATTTTTAACACTGGTTTGCTGCATCAGCTCACATGATATTCGTGCCTCTCAGGAGGTATTGATACTGGGAAACACCCCTAAATATAGAAACTTCATGGGCATGAAGGGTTAGGGTCATATAGTTAATTTCAGAAGGGAGAAAGAGGATTGGTCCAAGGGAGGGTCCTGTGGCTTGTCCCACCAGCAAACCCACCAAAAGGATTGTCTTGGCTATAGCAGTGCTCAATGTGAACACAAGGAAATGAAACCTAGACTACATGTAGAAAGTACTGTACTGCATATGTAAGTGGACCTTGTTAACATTTTGACAGGGGAGGAGTACAGACAGGTAAAATCAGGCTTTTCTGGTTACCAACATTGCATGACTGTCAGGGGTAAAGGAAAATGGTTAGAAATCTCAAGAATATGACTAGTATTTTGTTTATGGTATTTTTTTTCTCTTTGTTACATCCATTATCCAATCCAAATCCTAAAATCCACAAATAATCTGAAGCATTCTATACAGTATGTTGGTTGCTTATAAAGTGTGGCTTAAAACCGTACACTTTAGGTTAATTGAAATTCAATATATTAACATTATAAAGAAAAGAAACATCCAAAATATTGTCATCTTTTACCAAATCTTGTATTTATTTGATTTATTTGATTTATATCAACGCCAGTCATTCTATGTTTTCTGGTGCATAGTACTTTAGTAGCAGCAAACCTGTCTTAAAACCTATTTGTGTTGTAACGACAAATTTGGTTATGTGTCTCGGTTGAGTGTTGCCATTTATAGGTTTGTTGTTTCCACATGGGTGAACAGTTTGTACACAATGTGAAGGGCAGCAAGCCAGCATTTCTAATAAAGTAGTTGAGAGGAGGGCCCTGTGTTTGGCATGTGACCTGGTATTTCAGGCTTTTATACATATGCTTTAAAATGAAAAGTGGTCCTCTAAAGGGATTTTTTGTGTTTTGTTTTTTAACCTTCTGACCTCTGTCCTGAGGGAGTATGGTTGCTGATGTTCATTCATAAATGATAAGAAAATGATGACAAAGATTATCTTGAAATTATAGATTATGGTATTAAACCAAACATCTGAAAAGGACTTGAAAATGACAGTAAATGGTGGTCTACAACAAAAGTAACCAGGAGGGGGCACCCTAACACAATACTAGCAGTTTCAACAAGTCATGTTTTAGTGTCAACTGATGTTTTTCTAATTGTGGATACGATAAATAGATAGTTAAACATGTATGGAAATGTCCTTTGGGTTTTGACAGAATAAGTACATAAGATACATATTTCACTGAATACAGAAAAGATTTTATCTTCTCTTTTGCTTTTTAGGGACTGGGTGCTTCAAAATCTTTGGCCCAGGCTTTTTTCACTTCAGGGATCCATTTTCTCTCTCATTGTGCGTATGTGACTGATGGGGCGGTACATCAGCCCAAATTTGGGCAGAACCTTTGGGCCACAGAGGTTGCAGTTACTATGTAGGATAAGGAACCTGCTCACTAGCATCAGAGTTTTGTCTCATTTTTCTGGGACTCCTTGTTCCATTAGGCCCCACAGGTCATACATGAACTGCCACTGTAATTTTGTCTGGAGCATTTCCCTCAAAAGATCAAAGGCGAGACCTCTGATGCCCCCACATACTGGTCTGAAACATGAAGTTAAACAGTGCTATGTCCAAGTTTCTTACATGTATTCCACTTCCAACAGGGAGAGCTTGAAACCAGAGGCTCCAGTTAGGGATTACAGTGAAAGTAAGGCTAATTTGCAGATGCAATGGATTCAAATAAGATTCAGAGACTCTTTCAAGCACTTGTCTCAGTATATCAATGTGTATTTTAAGCAGAAAGAGATGTCCACATCTTGTGGTGCTGGTCAGGCTGGATTTATATCTCCATTGCAGAAGCCTCTTACTAGAGTGCAGAAACAAGCACAGACCCAAAATGCTATTGAGGGCAAAGAGGCTAGAGAGCTTAAACAGGTGCAGTGTCTTTCCATTAGCCAGTCTGAGGAATCACCTTTGACCTCTGGATATCCGGGACTACAACTGTTTCATATGAGTTCTCTGGTGACCAAATTTGGGGAAAGCTATAGTTATGTAGCCAGTCACATAAATTCTGTGTTCTCGAAACAAATCTGTATGGAGGTGCCATCATCTGAAGACATTCTTGGAAGAGTTAGGGAAATATCTAGAAGAACTACCAAAAATCAGAGCACCAATAAAAAAAAAAAGGGTTTCCAGAAACTGGCCTCACTCACCTTAATGCAGCTACAGTAGATGTTAACAACACTGATGTCTGTAGCTCCTTAGAGGAAGGGTATCTTCATTTTGCTTGTCATATCAACCAATACTTTGGTGCAAAAGTGACAGATACTGTTAAGGATTCACCACTTCAGCAAGGCAAGGGCTCAGAGATGCACCTGGACCATCAGAAAAGTCGCGCAGCCTCACGGGACACTCTTCCCCTCTGTACTAAATCTCTTTTCCATATGAGCAACCTCACCACACTCTTTGGGGAAAACTGTTCCTATATGGCCACTCATATCAATAGCTATTTCAAAAGCTATGCAGCTGCAGATGAGGAAATGGACAGAGATCCATACAGTGAAGAATCTGGAAGTACTCTGAAAAAACACACATCCTTGTTCCAGGGCCTTTTGAACCCATTTGGCATTCAAAGCCTTTTTGGGTGCTACCTGGGAAGGGCCTCTACTAGTCCTACCACTGTAGACCTTACCCTAGACAGAGCGGTAAGTCATGCCCCAGCTAACTGCTCGCATATCATGCATGTATCATCAGCAATTTCTGAATAATTAGATTCATTTGCTTGTGTATTGAATGCGGACTGTGTTTTCAGTTAGTACCAGCCTTTGCCTTGCAGTTAATACAGTGTTCTATCATTTAAATGAAAGTACAATTAGTTTTGTGTCAGTAAGACTGCTCTATAGGCAGAAAGAAGACAGTTAGCAGAGGACAGGACCCGAGTTTTACTGGGCAAGCTGGAGAAAGCACGGGCACGTTCATCTATCAGCTCCTGTATAGAGGAGTTGAACGCTCACTTAATTCTCAACCCAGCATGCAAGAGTATTGTGTGGCAGGTACAAATTTTCACTCACTTTTCTAAGCTTTTCAAGCTTCTTAATTTTTAACATGTTTCTGCAGTAATTCCTTCATTGATAGAGGTTGGTTATTGAAATTTGTCTTTAGGAAAAATCAACAACACATGTACTGAAGCATCGACGGCTGTTTTGGATGGATGAGAAACTTCAAGCTGCACTTAGAGAAACTCTAGCCCTGATCGGCTATGTGGATCCACTCAAAGGCTGGGGGATACGAGTGCTGTCCATTGATGGTGGCGGCACCAGGTACAGACACTCCACAAAAACAGTGGGAACTACGATGTATATTTTTTGTTGTTAGTGCAATAGTTTCATTGTTTACATTTACATTACTGAAAAGTTCTTGGAAAATCTTGGACACATATGGTTAAAAACAATGGGTCTAAACTGACTGTGATCTTGCGATTCATTCTTCTACAGGGGGGTCGTTCCACTGCAGATACTAAAAGAGCTGGAGGCTCAGACAGGAAAACGGGTCTATCAGCTCTTTGACTATGTGTGTGGTGTGAGCACAGGTACCTACTGTACAGCAGGCTAGACTGTTCTTCAGTTGAATTGGACCTGGTTTCTGTAAACGTAGTGAAACTTAAGCCATGCGGAGGAACTTTCCCCAGGAACTAGGGACTTTTGGAGATACTCAGTGTGTTTACACCGTAGAGACCAGGGTCTAAATTAAGTTCCGGGTAAAATATTTCTCCCTCAGAAAGTCCCTACTCGGCAAGTGGTACTCTTTCAAAGTTCAGGACGTTTGGTGGGTGGGACTTGTGCACTGAACATGCTGATTGGTTGAGTACACACATTTTATTTTCAAGCACCATTTTTATAAGTTTGTTGTGGTGTGTACAGTAACAGTTGTTTTTTGCGATTCGAATCAACACAAGGGATTTTCTTACAAAATACGACAGATGGACCGACGACGGGGTTCAGGCCTTAATAAGTATTTATGCCGAGGACGAAATACAGAGGGAACTAGAAATGCCGACCCACAACGAAAAAGTATACTTAAAAATATCTAGTCAGTTAAGCAAGCTGGGCATTGTTCATACAGGAAAACAGTGCAGAGAGAAGCTTGTGCATGCACATTCGTCTCAGTCATCTAAGCAATAGCTCATAAAAATCTGTTTCTTACGAAGGTTTGTGTTCCAGTCAGAGCCTGTAAAATATTTTTATGAGCTGAGCAAACATTTTACATTATTACATCATTAAAATCAGCTTACTTTGTATCAATAATCAGTTTGATTGTAGCATACTTCGAGGCTTCATATCCTCGCCAAGGGCTTGTCACGCGCAGGCATACGTCAAGAGACTAATTTGCCTAATCTACTTTAGACTACAATGGAAATGCAGACAACAGAGTTCTGGGGAAACCAAATAGTCCCTTGAAAGAAGTTCCTGGGACTAATTGTTCCAGGTAATTTCAGTGCAAACGCGGCTAAAGAGAATTACCTTGACCTGTCCTTTCAGATACCTTGGCCGTTAACTCTGCAATGATTTTGTAAATGGAAGTCTCTGTGTTCCTGGTCATTTCATCAGGAGCCGTTTTGGCCTTCATGTTGGCTTTGGCTCATTTCTCGATAGAGGAGTGTGAGGAAATGTACAGACGTTTTGGGTCAGATGTTTTCAGACAGAACCCTCTGATTGGCACTGTGAAAATGGGCTGGACTCACTCATACTACAACACAGAGACGTGGGAGATGATCCTGAAGTAAGTTATTTTTAGTGGAAACAAGTACTTATAATACTTAATACTTAACAAACACTTATATGGCTCACAGGGAGAAAATAGGTGACCACCTTCTTGTTAGAACAGCCAGAGATGAGCGGAGTCCTAAGGTGAATCCTATGATTATGTTCCATACTGGCTCAGAGATTCTGAAGCAGATATGTTGTCCTGAGATGGCAATAACCACTTCATTGATAACACTCTTGATCACTGCAGGTGTCTGCAGTGAGTGCAGTAGTGAACTGGGGTACCAGTCCCAAACCCTTTATCTTTAGAAACTATAATCACTGTCCAGGATGCCTCAGCCGTTACGCAGGTGGCTCTGGATACCAACTGTGGCAGGCAGTACGAGCTTCTTCTGCTGCTCCAGGATACTTCCAGGAGTTTCCCCTATATAACGACATACATCAGGTCAGACTGTTCAAACAGTCATGTTGGAACACACAATAGATAGATTTATATACAGTTAATGTATACTGTGATCTTGTATCTACTCTCAGTAGCATTTTCTCCACTGATCTAGGATGGAGGTATCATTCTGAACAATCCCTGTGCTCTTGCTGTCCACGAAAGCCAGCTACTCTGGCCCAATCAGCCCTTCCAGTGTGTGCTGTCTCTAGGAACTGGTCGGTATGATAATGCCAGAAGGGGGCCTGCCACGTCCACTAGTCTCAGAGCCAAAATCAGCAACTTGATCAGCAGTGCCACAGACACTGAGGGTTAGTCTGCAAATAATGAATTTTGGCTGCCTTTATTTAATATGTATGTAATAAAATATAAAAAGTAGTGCTGTTATAAGAAAATAATCAGCGACAGGGTGATGTGATGCGATTAATTTCCTATTTTCTTATTTTCCTTCCACATTTTCCCACTGATAAAATCCTTTGTTGAGTTGGCAGTGTGTTTTGGATCATTGACTTGCTGCATGATGAAGTTCCCCCGATTCAGTTGAATGCATTTCTCAGTAAATTGGAATACAAAATGTTGCTGTAAACTTCTTAATTCATTCTGCTGCTACCATCATAACTAACATCATCAATAGAGATTAGTGAGCCTGTTCTAGATTCAGCCATGACACCATGTTTTTTTTCCATACTTTGGCCTTTACATCACTTTGGTAGAGGTTAATCTTGGTTCCAGAACTTTTGTGGCTCATCTCTGTATTTCTTTGTGAATCCCAATCTGGCTTTCTGTTTCTTACTGCTGATGAGTGGTTTGCATCTTCTGGTATGGCCTCTATATTTCTGCTCTTTAAGTCTTCTTCAAATGGTGGATTGTGACACCTTCATCCCTGCCCTGTGGAGGTTGTTGGTGAGGTCACTGGCTGTTGTTTTTGGGTTTTTCTTTAAAGCTCTTTTTTTCTTTTTCAAGACATTCCAAATTGTTGTATTGGCTATACCCAATGGTTTATTCTTTTTAAAAACAAATAAAGTCTTCACCGGTGAAACTGAATTCTCAAATCAAGAGTAAACATTAAGAGCTGTTTATTTTTTAAACAATCGATCTAACAGGACACACCTAGGTAAAAAGAAACACTTGTCAGTCACGTGTTCCAATATTTTTGCACGCCTCCAAATTGGGTGGTTTGATACAAAGTGTGCTATGTTCGATGGCATTTCACACATCTTGCATAAGTACCAGGAAATAAAAGCTGAAATTCTGAACTTCCTTTCTCGTCCAGTAGTTTCAGAGGGGATTGTAGTTTCCTGTTATTAATTACATTATAACATATAATCTATAAACAGTTGTTCATTCACCAGCCTCTGCTTTTTCTAAGACAAAAAGTAGCTTGTCATGTTACTGAGAAACCAGAAAGTGCAAAGTCCTCTGTCCTGAAGACTCCCAGGGCAGAAAACACACTGACCATTACAAAGCACTGACACCCAAGACTCCTTCCATAAATATTAGATGAATGTCTCCTTACAAAATGCTTCAGCATATCCATGATTGTATATTTTCCTTTGTTAAAGAACAATATATGTATTTATCAACTGATTATTAGCCTGAGATTAAGTGGAGCATCCACCATAATCCTTGTGAATTTGCTGTTACTATATAAATGACAACATATTAGAGTGAGTGCATTAATATAAACTATACATTATAGCCCAAACTACTTGACAATAAAATGTAATCAATTAGACAAATGTCATATATCAATTGTTCTTATTGAAAATACACTAAATTAAATATCCAATTTCAGGTGTGCACAGTCTGCTGGCGGATCTGCTGGAGCCTAATGTGTATTTTCGCTTTAACCCAATGCTGAGTGCTGAGGTCTCACTGGATGAAAGCAGGCCTGGTGCTCTGAAGCAGCTTCAGGGGGACACTAAGCAGTATTTAGAGAGGAATGAGCCCAAACTGAAACTGCTTTGCGGTGTACTAGGTGAAGAACGCACTACACTCTGGAAAACTCGAGACTGGATCAGTGAGAAAGCCTGGCAGCTACAGCAGCGATGGGCGTGACTGAACAGAAGACATGGGTTTGAAGACCTACTAAACTTCACTCTGTTTACAGAGTGCAATATTACAATGAGGTGGTATCAATTGTAATGCTTCATCGATTCTTCAGTTGAGCAATGATCTCACATGAAATAAACTTATGTAAATTATTGTCACTGGCTCGTTGTCAAGACATAGTACACCTGAAGCTGTCACAAGGGAAATGTGCAGTGGTGTACCATTGCAGGTCAAAACAGGATCACATGACTACATGTAAACATGTTTCAGATCTCATTTGAGAGTTAAGAAAAATTAATAGTTTTGCCTTTCCTGAATACATTGACTTATTTTTCCTTGCTATTTATCTTAGTCATTTATACCATACAGTGTAAATGATGTGTTCGAAGCCTCAATAGGTAGCAGCTGTTAATGTTCCCAGTGTTTGACCAATGCACTGAAAGCACACAATAGTGTCTCTGGATTTTGATCGAGGTTATGTGATGATTTTAGTACTGTATTAATATTGAAGGATATGTTTTTGAACAGTTTGGAGCGTTATTTCATACAAATAAACAAATCTAGATTAGTAAGATTCTTCTTTTGTTTCTTTAAAAAAAAAGATCACACATTGATGTTCAAATTGAGTGTAAAATAAAATAATTTATATGTATTGCAGCTCAATGTTTTTAAATTTAATTTTATTCATAATTTAATTCAAAAACTGGAACTTTCATATATTCTATATTCATTACACATAAAGTGAAATATTTCAAGCCTTTTTTTTAATTTTTCTATTTTAATGATTACAACTTACAGCTCATGGAAATCAAAAATCCAGTATCTCAAAATGTTAGAATAAAGAATATATAATACCATGGTCAGCAAACCACTGCAACACATTAGTGTGTATGTGTGCGCTCACACTTCGTGGTGGGAGACTTACTGGCATGGGGACAGAGCTGTCTTGATCTCCATCTCAGTCTCTGACCTGTGTGATGTCTGCTCACATTGCGTATGTTAAGATTCAGGAGCAACAGATAGAGGATACACAAACTTCTCTAGCTTGATGACATTTTACTATCCTGGAAGTGGAATGAGACAGATTTTGAATTAAAGATTGGCAACTAAAGCATCAACTTTGGTAAGAGAAGCAAATTCTGAAACATGTCTCTAGTTTCATTTGTTATTTAAAACCGAAGAAAGCAGAATAGGTCCGATTTGAGAGCTTTGAAATGCACTGCAGTGACGCACAGTCACTGACGTAGCGCTGAATGTACTGTATGTGTAAACAGAGCCGGGAGGGACCATCATACATGTGTTGTGTTGTGTGTGCTGATGTCATGGTCTTTTCTGGCTTCTGCAGAGATGTTTTTTATGAGTCAGCTGCTTTGGGTGAATTGTAGGAGGGAAAGGGTTAATCCTGTCTTGGGAAGTATAACTGATTTTTGGCATGAAGTATGACTTAAACCTAATTCAGTGTTCACATTAACGCGCATTTTAACAAGATACCTAATTATATGCACTAATACTACTTTGCCATGAATGGGTTAAATGATCAATACTGTACCTTTCTTTAGTGAACTCATATAAGTAGTTCATCTTTCATTTGATCTTTTATTCCTGTAAACTATGCATTCAAACTGTGAATGCTATACCCGTTTCAGAGTAGATTTGAGTGGAATGAATGATTAGTCGTGTAACAATGAATTATATTACTCATTTTAAGTAATTTGTGGTTATCTATTATGAATGCTATTACAACCCCAATTCTGAAAAAGTTGGGACAGTATGGAAAGTGAAAAAAACAAAAAGTCATTTGAAAATTCTATTCACCCTGCATTATATTGAAAACACATTATAAACATATTGTATGATGTTTTACTGTGAATTACATTTATTTTTGATAATACACTCATTTCAAAGCTGATGACTGCGACACACTCCAAATACGTTGGGACAGTCAACTGTTTACCAATATCACCTTTCTTTTAATAACACTTATTAGGTGTTTGTGCACTGAAGACACCAGTTGGTTAAGTTTAGCAAACAGAATTTTCCCCATTTATCCATTATGCATTTCTTCAGCTTCGCTACGGGGGCCTTTGTTGCCTTATTTTGCAGTTCATAATGCGCTACACATTCTCAGTCGGAGACAGGTCAGGACTTTTTAAAAAAAAATACAAGACAATGTACATTTATAAATCACTCCTCTTTGTTTTTATTGGCATTTTCCATACTGTCCCAACTTTTTCAGAATTGGATTTGTAAAAGAATGGGCCTATTACTGTATATGTAAAAAGGGAAATGCTGTGTTGCTACATTGTCATTACGTTCGTAATAAGGTCAGGCAAAGTGGTTTCAGATTTTTGCTGCAGAGGCAGAATTGGCTACAGCTGATAGAATAGTGGCTTTGTTTTCCTGCTCTTGGAGGAAATGGCACACTGAGTGCTCATGCTCAGCACTGTACCTTCCGGTGCATGGCACTTACCAGTCGCTGATGTCATGCCCACTGTTGAGAATCATGTAGGACCTGGGACCTTTAGCAGGGTTAGATCATACCTCTGCTTCAGGTCAATAGTGAGCCAAGACCCATTTTCCGTTCTTTTGTGACACTGATATTTCCTTGTCATTGATAATACACACTTTACATTATAAAAAATATAGTGTTACATAATATTTAAAATGTAAATGATTCTACTTCGCAAAGCTTTGACTACCATTTGGCAGCATTTACAGAACATTTGTGTACAGTAAGACCATATCTATGGGCACAGCAAATTCTTCTCTCTTTTTCTCACAATGTATGGGATAGGAATGTGTCACCCACAGTCTCTATCTCTCCTGAGCCTGATTATTCCTCAGAGCCACCCAGATATTAACCAATTACAGCCCTCCAGCCAAGATTTTGTCAAACAGTGACTACGCTTACATACACATCAAATTCCATTTAAGGTCTATATTCAGGTTGCAGCGATATTCCAAATACATAATGTTTATATGTGTACAGGCATAGGAATATTCCTGTATAGATGGTTCTTGTAAGTATGCCTGAGTTGCCATTCCTAAATACCTAGCCTATAGCTAAGGATCTGTTAGCACTAGAGATGCACTAAATACTACTATGCTAAATTTCTCAGCCGATACGATAACTGATTATTCAGAGTGATATCAGCTGATACCAATAACCGATAGTTTTAAATTAATAATAATTAATTTAACAATTCTGAAAGAAATGCAAATAAAAACTTTATTCTCTCCATTTCAACAAGTTGTTTCACAGTAACTGGATTCATAAACAGAAAACACATAAAATAAATTCAGAAGATTAAAGTAAGATTTCTTAACTTATTGAATGTTATTAATCCATATTAACATTGACTGGAATTCTAAAAAAAAAAAAAAAAACTGTTAGTCTCACATTCACTCAGAGCAAACAAAAGCATGTCTAATTCATCATTGAACATCAAAGTGGTAACATCAAACTGGTAATCTAAACTGGTAATCTCAGAAATCTTAGAAAACTTAAAAAAAAAAAAAAAAAAAAAAAAAAAAAAAAAAAAAAAAAAAAAAAAAAAAAAAAAAAAATATATATATATATATATATATATATATATATATATATATATATATATATATAAAAAAAAAAAAAAAAAAAAAAAAAAAAAAAAAAAAAAAAAAAAAAAAAAAAAAAAAAAAAAAAAAAAAGAAAAAAAAAATGTGTGTGTGTGTGTATGTATTCTGTGCAATATATACTTTTTTGTCAACTCATCTTCATTCACATCTTTCAACACTGTACTGGCCCTTTAATTCAGTGTGAGCAGCGCATAAAAAAATAATTGACTCGACGCCCAAACTCCTGTTTCACTGCTGCTCACTTCCGGTGTAAATTTTTTAGCAGTGCAGAGCTTACAGAGCAAAACTGCAGTTTTGTCATCATTCCACACAAGAGAAATCTTCTTTACACACAGCACAAAATCGATGTGTTTTCCCGCCCTCTTTTGATTGACAAGATATAATCGATGGCCGATACCGAATATTGGCCGATACATCGGTGCATCTCTAGTTAGCACCTATAATTCCTTTTGGACTGAACATACGCATATATCTCCTTTCAGTGGATTTTCTGAATAAGGTGTTTATATGCAACACGTTTCAGATTAAAACAGTCATATTCCAGGGGTGGGAATTGAAGTTTGGGGAATCAGAATATTGTCTTAATCTGAATCAGGCAATTGGACTGCGGTGTTTACATGACTTAATACTAATTATAATATTGCCAAATTCCGATTAATATCGGTATATTGATGTGCATGTAAATGTAGTCATTGTAACTGGACAGTACTGTATAGAGTATTCTCTTTTAAAATCTCTTCATTAAAAAAAAAATCGTTGCCTTTTTTGGAGGAGTCATGGGACTTTTGCTGCATTTTTAATTTCCCAAGAGAAACAGACATTTCATTCACTGGGCCAGCTCTAGTTTTCAAAACCAAACAATGAGACCCACACATTGATGTCATGACCAACTCTGCTGCATTTTTTTGTGGTGTGTTACATGCCAGCATTGTTTAACTATTTGGAAAAAATAATCAAGATTTTTATTCGCCTTTGTTTGCTTGACCTGGTAATTCCCATTACTATGAATTTCAAAGGTTGCAGCATTCAAAAGATAGTTCTCTATTGCTCAAAAGTTACTTCTGTAATCCTTTAATGCTTTAACATATTTTAAATAAATTATTTAACACAAGTATATGATTATTTTACCTAGAAATAAACAAACAATAAATTAACAAATAAAACTGTAAGTACATCAGCCATCTCATTGTCACTCAGCCAGATGTTCACGAGGGAGTGAGAGTGAGTGAAAGAGAAAGAGAGAGAGAGACAGAGAGACAGTGAGGGGTGGTATGTCATTCATGCTACATGAATAGGGTGGATAATAGTCGAGAGACAGCTGCAAATAGATCACATTGGTTTGAGATTCTTACACTCAAGGAAACATCTGTTGAGATATTGATTGTTTTGGTGATGCAATTGGGACTCTATTTGCGTAACTGGACTATTATGATATGAGGATAACTGCAGATTTATATTTTTACCAGAGGACACTTGACATCAGAGGTAAAAATTTGAACTTGCACACCTGTCTTAACCTTGTTATTCTAATGACAGCTGTTTGTTTTCTTCTCTTCAGTATTGAGATGAACAGGAAGCTCTGTGAGTTCTAATGGCTTCAGTCTGAGCTGGTAGGCCTGAAATATCCATATTCATTTACTTATCTGTTATCAGAAATTGACATTTGAACCTGTTTTTTTGTTGTTTGTATCAAAACCAATCAAAGTTTTAAAAATATATCAATATTCTACATCATTATATTACAGAGACTATGTTTAGGTCATTTTGTCCTATAGTTCACTGGCTGAAATTCGTTTTAAAATGATTCCTCTTGCTAAATATATAACATTCACTTGACCTCCAATTTTTAATTGCACATACACTTGCCATCACATTTGTGTGTCTATTTAATGAATATTGTATTGATAATAACTGAGATGAGGTTAAGATTATATTATGTATTTTAACATGATTTTACAACTATAAAATTGAATTACTGTGGAATCATAAGAGAAGTCCTGAGGCAGTGAATAGAACAGAACAATATAATGCTTTAACTACTTTGCAGTTTATGGACACCTGACCATCACACCCATATGTGAGTCTTCCCCAAACAGTTGCCACAAATTTGTAAGCACACACATGTATAGAATACCTTTGTATGCTGTAACCTTACAATTCCCTTTCACTGGAACAAATGGGTCCAAACATGTTCTAGCATTATAATGCTGTGCACAAAGCAAGGTCCATGAATACATGGTTTGCCAAGGTTGGAGTGGAAGAACTTGTGTGGCCTGCACCTCAACCCCACTGAACACCTTTGGGATGAACTGGAACACTAAATACATACCAGTCCTCATTGGCTGACATTAGTGTCTAAACTCACTAACGCTCTTGTAGCTGAATGGGTAAATCCCTACAACCTTGTTTAAAAAAACTCTAGTAGAAAACATTCCCAGATCAGTGAAGGTTATAATAACAACAAAGGGAGGGGGACTAAATCTGGAATGGGATGTTCAAAAAGCACATATGGCTGTGATGCTCAGGTGTCCACATACTTTAGGTCATATAATTTATTAACTACTGTTATTTAATTTATAAGTATATATGAATATATGGTCAGGATTTGCAGAATGATTCATGTATATTAGTCTGCTCCTTCTACAGATTACCTCTAGAAAAAGTGATATTCATAGACTCTCTTATAGTAAGCATGTAAATTAAACAATTCATCTTTACAGTTATTCCTTGGTTATTCACTCCTTACAGTATATGTGTGTATATATGCGTGTGTCAGCAGTACATGGAAATGTTTTTCCAGCCGTAGCCCAAAGCCAAGAGCTTTACCAAGTTTTCAAGACAAAATCTAATAACTAACTGATTAGTAATATAGAACCTATGCCTCCAGGAAGAAGGAAACTTTGCAAATGTAAATGAAGCAGGAATTTCATTCGAACACTGACTTCCTATAAATATGACCTCAGTAGAGGAGTCACGCTAAGGAATTACAAGATATCTGATGATGTAAATTAAACTGTAATTAGAAAAATCTTCTCTGAATCCTTTATAGAATTGACACATAGCTCAAATTAATTACATTGATATGCCTTTTTGGAATGCTGCAAGGTTTTACTATTGTTCATTCTTACAGTAAAAAAAAATGCTTCATTGAGCCATTGTGTTACAATACTGGTGATTGAGGATGGACAAATGTACTAAATTTGGCAGTGCAAGTAATTCAGACAAATGCCATTTCAACCAATGGGAAACAAGAACATATGCTGAGTGGATGATTCCATCCAGAAGGGATATTAAAGAGGCAAAAGTCAGGCAAATCTTTTGGATGATTGGAAGAAATATATACATGTCCACAACAACGACCCTAATAACCCAATTGGTTTATGGATACTAGCAGTGAACTGAGTTCTTACATGAGTGACATAGTTGCTCATATTTTGTGCTGACTAATTTACCCTTTTGTTGACTGCATTTTTGGCCCCAGCCTCCAGATGATGTAAACTGTCAAACTCTCATGACCCAAACCAGTGTGTAGAAATAAGAATCAGGTTGATTCACTGTGCCAACCAATGACAAGCTAAGCAACTTCAGGACAAAACCCTTTTGTCTGTTTATGGTCTACTTTTTGTGCAAGTTTAAGAATGTTTTGTTCTCTTTTTTTCTGTGTAGAGTATTTGTGGCCTATATTGTTTGTGTCTGAGAGAGATGATGACTAAAAGATTGTGGGAGCTCCTGGCCACATTCATACTCCTGTTACAGATATGGAAACAGATATCTGCGATGGAAATCCCACCTGATGGTGAGTTTCTATTGATCATCTCGGTAGTCTTTTTCTTTCTGCATTCTTGTATACTACACCATATGAAAATTACTATGACTGTACTGATCATGTCCATGTTGGTGACATAATTTGATACTGATGTGTATGTGTGTGTATAAATCCCAATCACAGTGAGACAGCCTCCTATGATAATTAAACAGAGTGTCCAAGATCATATAGTGGAGCCAACGGACCCCATCATAATGGAGTGTGAGGCCACTGGAAACCCTCCTCCAGTGTACGAAACATAACCTGTTTTATACTCTCCTGCAGTTTTCAAATGTTTTTATGTAATATTTGCAGACTTTTTAAAACATATAATTCTATTCTACATTTGCAATTTTGAAAAGACAGAATTTAGACCACTTTATCAATATACAGAAGGGTTCATGTTCATGCTAATTTACCCTCTACCATGTTTTGCCTTCCACCATAGCTTCACTTGGACCCGCAATGGAGTGTACCTGAATGTTGCACGTGACCCTCAGGTCACCATGAGGAGGCGCTCTGGCACACTGGAGATATTTTTTTGGGGACGTCCACAAGATTATGAGGGCGTGTACCAATGCACTGCTACTAATGAGTTTGGTTCAGCTCTATCCAGTCACATTAATTTGCGTGTCTCCAGTAAGTCTCATCAACACATTTTCATACAGAGATGCCCAGGAATTAAATCGAACATGAAATTAAATTTTATTATCTTTTTATATTGTCCTTTTCATTGCTCATGTTGTGTCCAGAGGCTCGTACGTGGCTGAAGGAATATTTGGAGCCAGTGTCTGTGTTTGTGGGTCTTCCTTTGATTCTGCCCTGTAATCCTCCAGTGGGTCCACCTAAACCTCAGACCTACTGGATGAACAGCTGTGAGAATCAGTAAACTTCACTGTGAAATAACACTGCCAAGTTCATTCAAGTAGCATACAAAAAGCTAAGTAAAAGTAAAAACAGGAATATTAAAGTGCACTCAACTTCCTTTTCTTGTTCTGTCCCTGCAGCCATGGTACCAATTCATCAGGATCGTAGAGTATCGATGGCAGGAAATGGAGACTTGTATTTCTCCAGTGTCATAGCTGATGACGCGCTAACAAACTATGTGTGCACAGCTCGCTTCCCCAACTCCAACATCATCCAGCAAAAACCTCCACTAATTCTTCAGGTGCACACAGGTGAGGAACGCAATAGTATTTACATTGGATTTTATTCAGATTTCTCTTGACTGATTGAGCCTTTATTGACCAAAGAAAATCAAGCTAGAAAAACTTCCAAAACCTTTAGCTTGGTGAGCTAGAATATAGCACGCACCTCAGTGTGACATCCAAATGGCCGATCATGAATAATTGTTTTTGTTATATATTTGAAGACAATGAATTCCTATTTTTATCCAAGAACTGTCACGCTCTGAACAATTCCCTGTCCAGTCTAGTACTGATTCATTAAGTTATAGCAGTGAGTGTGTGGTTGATCTTACTGATAGAAAGTTTTAACTGCATGTTGATGTATTTTTTTGTATCATTCAGCCCGTATGGCAGCTCAGATTGCTCCCAAGTTCTTGAAACCCAAAGGAACAGCCAGCACTCAAATTGCAATGCTAGGGGAGGAGCTTACCTTGGAGTGTTTCGCTTCTGGAGTGTGAGTTCTTCAGACATAGTTGAAATATTCAACCACAATTCTTTCCTATCTAAATGTCACTGAATCATAATGGAAACATCCCAGTCCGGTATGATTGTTTCTAATTGTTGCTAATTCTAGCAGTGATTTGGAATTTAGTTTTTGTCTTAGTCGTTAATAGATATCAGTTAGTTGGTTTGTTAGTTTTAGTGTAGTTGTAGCTGACAAAAGACTACAGCACTTTTAGTAAACAAAAATGAAAGTTTCGAATAATAAAAATGTAACAAAAGTGTTTTAATTCATTTAATTCCCTTTTAAATTATATCACTTTTATACACCATATCGCTTGCGCAGTAATAGAATGATGTGCATACATTGTCATATTATTTTTAGATCATTTTGAGAGTTATGTATGATCAATAGCTTTCTGTGGCTATAAAGCATATACAAAAGTAACAATAACCACTTGAATGATCCTCTCTCTGTTACCTCAGTCCAGCTCCCACTATCAAATGGACTAAATATTGGGAAAGCTTGTCCATGGAAGGCATGAAGCTGGAAAACTTCAATAAAACGCTGCGCATTAAGAAAATCTCTATGTTTGATGGAGGCGACTACATTTGCACTGCCACCAACAGGATGGGAAGCGTGGATCACATAATCACAGTTAAAGTTAAATGTAAACTTGCATCTCAATGGATACCACTCATTAGCTGAAGTTGTAGAGTGAAGCTGTTGTTAAAGTGATGAGAGTTTTAATTTTTCCTTATCCTCTCTCTTCTTATTTTCTGTAGCAACCCCATTTTGGGTCGAGAAACCACAGAGTCTTATTCTCTCTCGAGATGATGGTGGGCAGATAGTGTGTCATGCTGATGGGATTCCCAAACCCCAGATACGGTGGCTAGTTAATGGAGAACCTATTGAGGGTCAGAGACATCACATGCCATATGAGTAATCATGATTCCTGACCACACTCACTGACAAACTTAGACCAAAAAATACGCTCAACTTGCCCATTACACATGCATAGCTTGCATTTTATGTGTGCGCTTTTTATCCTAGATGCTCTCAAGAGTCCTGGCAGACAAGTATCAGGCGATACTTTGATATTTCGTGCCGTGGTGCCTGATAGCACAGCTGTGTTCCAGTGTAATGCCTCCAACGATTATGGCTACATCCTGGCCAATGCCTTCCTTGTAGTAATGGGTAAGATATGTAGAGTTCACAGTTAAAACAACATTTTGTAAATATGTGTCACTGCCCTAATAAGTCCATGTTTCATTTGTAGATATGAGGCCACGACTGCTGGGTATTAGAGATGACCTAATTAAAGTAATCGAAGGGACTCGGACACTTCTGCACTGCCCATATTTTGGATCACCAAAACCTGACCTGCGCTGGTAGTGCAATAATTACTTTTAGATATGACCAAGTATACATATATAAGTGTATGAGTGTGCATGGTTAAGACTGTGTGCATTTGGTTTTAGGTCTAAAGGTGGAATGGGTTTATTTGAGGGAAGTCGATATAGCATTCTTTCTAATGGAACACTGGAAATAAAGCACACCAAACTCCAGGACCAGGGCACATATCTCTGCGTTGCTAGCAACGTCATTGGGCGAGACGAAATGGAGACACAACTGGAGGTCAAAGGTGAGTGTCTGAAACAGAAATTATTGGGGAATTTCTAATCAACATATCAGATAAAAGAAATGCAAATGTCAGACTTTGAACAAAGTATTGCATTCCAGTTTGACTTTTTTTTGCTGCTATGAACATGAGTTCATGTAAAATATTTATGTATGATTTCATTTCACTTTAAATGTTAATGTATGAACAGGTTTCATACATAAAGTTTAAATTTCAATTAAAATTTTTATGATTGCACTGTTTTCATTAATTATAGTGCATCGTGGTTGAGTGGTTGCACTGTTTGTAGATATATATGAATTGAACCCACATTGATTTTTCCCAGAACCCATTAAAATCATCCGTGCCCCACATAATGTCATTGTGGTAAAAGGGAGCTCTGCACAATTTGACTGTAAGATCCAGTCTGACCCAACCTTGGAGGTAAAGGTCACCTGGCTCAAGGACAACAAATTCCTGATCTTCGGAAGGAGGTAAACAAAGCCGATTGCAAACAATGATATTTGAATAATTATAATAATTATAATGAATAATCCTAAAGGTATCTGCGACTTATGTTTAAGTATGTGTGTATTTGTGTAGAATGACTAAGGATGAGGACTCTATGAGCATTGTTGATGTGTATAGAAGAGATGAGGGTATTTATACCTGCAGAGTTAAGACTGAAGTGGAGGAAATCAGTGCATCAGCCAAACTCACTGTGATGGGTACACTCACACACACACACACACACACACACACACACAGAGAGACATGCATATTTATTGCATGCAGAATGGGGTTAATGAGAATGATGTATCAATATCTTTTCCTTTCCTGTCTATTAGATCGTCCTGACCCACCTACTGACTTGGAGGTGTCAGATCCCTCAGAACGAAGTGCTAGACTCACCTGGGTGCCTGGACTGAGCAACCACAGCCCTATCAAAGGCACGTAAGAGCGCGCACACACACACACACACACATTCTAATACAGACTTATCAATTATAGACTTTTAATTCATGCATTTTTCCAGTGAGTATTTAAATACACTTCTTATTATTACTTTAATGCATAATTTTCTTGTAATGCACATACAGTGAATTAAAGTGAAATCTCTATTTTAGAGTATCTGGTGCAGTACACAGAAGATCTGCTTGCTGATTATTGGCTAGTGGCAAGCGGCTGGAAGAACCTGACCAGCTACCCTGGCCACCTGAACTCTGTCGTGTTGCAGCTGATGCCATTTGTTGAGTACCAGTTCCGGGTTGTGGCTATCAATGAGATCGGCTCGAGCAAACCCAGCAAGCCATCTGAGTATTACGAGACTGGTGGAGCTGGTCAGTAAGGCATCATTAGTGCTGTGGTTTGACCTTGCAGCAATAATCTTACATAGCCTTTACAATGTCTTTATTACTGGACTGAATTAAGAGAGTTACTTTGTGAGTTACTGTTTAGTAGAAACTGTGTGTGATGAACATTTTAGTGCCGGATGCCATCCCAAGAAACATCAAAGGCGTGGGGACTGGAGTGTTCATAAATAACATGGAGATCAGCTGGGAGGTGATGAATGGATGAACTGATAAATGGATGTATGGATGAATGGATCCAGGATGTGTGGATTAATGCAGTTGCTTGGATTTGTGCATAGATAAATGTATAGCTCATATTTTATTGTGTCATATGTCACCATACATTTAAAAAGGCTAACATTATTATGAAGCACTGAATGGCTGTTTGTCCCAAATGCTTATAAATGTTTACTCATAAACTTCCATTTGTTCACTGAGCCTTACCCTGTACCAGTTAGTTAACCTAATTCCCTCTTCGATTGCTTGTGCCATATTTTTCCTGAAAAAAATGATGCATGAAACAAATACTCATTTGTGCTAAGATTCATACAAAATGCTTTTGATTTCAAAATATAACATAAGAAGCAATTTTATATAGTTTTGAAAATTTCTGCCTCTTCAACCTCAAACCATTTCAGCTTCCACAGTTACAATTAATACATGCTGTACAATTTCAATTAGTTTCACTATAGGTCTAATCCTATAGGTTATTTTCTTCAGTCCATTTTATTACAGTTAGTTAGCTAACTAGCCTGCCAGTTTTTATCTAGCATTAGTTTGCTAGCTAGAACCAAAGTCTCTGCTAGTATGTTTTCACTGGAAAACCTAGCTTCCCAGTTTCTTACTTACACACTGATTGGGCCTGATGTTCATTTTTGCTTTTTTAATGGTTGGCCAAATCATGGCATTACATTTTGCCAATGAAGAAAAAGTAACGTAGCAATATCTAGCTAGGTAGATTAGATAGACAGAACTATTTGCGTTACCTAACTATATTTGACTCTACATTCATTTCACTGGTGTGTTTTGTGTGAAGCCGTTGGAGTATAGAGAGTGGAACGGGCCAAAGCTCGGCTACATGGTGTGGTGGAGAAGAAGAGATTCCAGAGAGGAGTGGAAAAATTACACCACCTACTGGTGGTGCAGTTACATCATCTATGAGACGGACACCTTCACACCCTATGAGATTAAAGTGCAGGCTGTCAATTACTTTGGCCTCGGACCAGAATCCCCTGTGATCATTGGATACTCGGGAGAGGATCGTGAGTGATGCACAATACCTACATGACCTACATCACACGTACACACGTATAAATACATGCACACTATTTTGGTAGAGGCCATTACAAATAGATTACACAGTGAATGAAGTTCCTCATGAATGGCACAATTTAATAGGTCCAACAGCTGCTCCAACTGACCTGCATGTCTCAGATGTCGAGAGCACGAAGCTGACAGTTCACTGGCAGCCTGTTTCCCAAGACAGCATCATGGGAGAGATTAAAGAGTACACGGTAAGACCTGGAATCAGTCATTAGTCAGTCAGAGTGACACTACATGGAGATCATCCCAAGACTTGATTAGAAATAAATCTATATAAAATTCTATGACCAACAAATTTCCAGTTGTTGGTAGCCAGATCTTTATCTTTTTATATATTTTTGCACGAATGCCAAATACAGTACCTTGCAAAAGTATACTATACCCCTTAAAAGTCATCAGATTTATCTGGATTACAAATGACACTTACACACATTGTGCCAGGTAGTATTTATTTTGTAAACGAGTATGCACTTAAAGTAAATTTTCAAAGGTAAATTTCATTATTTGTCAACAGTTCTAAAAAAAATAATAATAAAAAAAGAAAAATGCTGCTTGCATAAGTATTCAACCCTTTCAGATTAGTACTCGCTAGAACCAGTAGGAGTCTCTTGCAAACTGTTTGGGAGTGATTTTCACCCATTCTTCATATCAGATTTGCTCCAGGTTTTCGGGTTGGTTGGTTGTTGTTTGTTGACTGCAATTTTCAAACCATGCCACAGATTCTCAATGGGATTCAGATCTGCTATTTGACTTGGACTTTGGCTTTTTTATTTTTAACCACTCCTGCATTGCTTTGGCCTTGTGTTTGGGACCATTGTCCTGCCGAAAGGTGAATTTTCTGCAAAGCTTTAGTTTGTCTCCTCTCACCAAAAAAACTAAAAAAACAAACAAACACATCTTCATTGGGTCACTCTTGTGGTTTCATATGGCTCTTCTTGACCATTGGTTATTTTCTAGCCACTCTCCCATACAGTCCTCAGTTATGCAAAGCTCTTCTGACCGCTTATGGTGTGAAGGTTTGAGGAACGGCCTTGTCTAGATAGTGCTTGGGTGGTGTGATGCAGCTTCCACTTCCTCACTTTTGATCCAACAGTGCTTACTGGGATGTCCAACCTCTTAGATATCATTTAATTCCCTATTACTAAGTTATGATATTCTATTACCTTATCTTTAACTTCCTTAGAATGCTCCTTAGTCTTCATTTCCCTTCTTCCTTAGACTGTTAGTCTCTTAAGTGATAGTTCAGCTAAGGTGGATTTTGTTTTGAGGTGTTTTATTTTTTTTAATATTTGTCAGGGGAAAGCCATTTGTAAGTCATTTGTTTCTTTATCTGGAGCTTCTGGAACCTGGAGGGATGAATACCTATTCAAGCAGCATTTTAAATAAAAAAAAATTTGTGCAATAAAAATACTGACAGGAAGATTCAATATTCAATTATGTTTTGCTGAGAAGCATAATATTTTATTTAAACTACACATAATATTTTCTTTTAAATCTGACTGACCACATATAAATTTTTTGTTTTTTTAGTACAGTTTTTTTTTAGTTATTTTAGTACAGTTTTTAAAGCATTTGTCAAATTAAGCTGTGATTTGTTTCTATAGCTTTAATGGAATTGTACAGCATATAAATGATTAATGAGATTTAAACTGGCAAACATGTGTATAGCTATTAAGCTGGGACTTTGTTGTTGGTGTTACTCAGGTGTATTACTGGCGAGAGAGCAGTCGCCTGCCCCATCACAGTGTCACCACAAGGATCAAATCCAAGAGCTTTAAAGCAAATGGGCCTCGGCTTACTGGCACCCTAACTGGCCTCATCCCTTACAGCAACTACAAGATGTACATAGTAGTGGCCAATAACCGCTATGAGGGTCCACCAAGCGACAGGATTGAGTTCCAAACCCTTGAGGGAGGTACTGATAATTTCATCATTGAGTTAATCAAGCAATGCACAATATCATAATTAATTTCCTGTTCTTGTTCTTAATGTTCTTGAAAATAATAATAATAATAATAATAATAATAATAATAATAATAATAATACATGAATCATAATAATTGTGTATTGCCCAGTTCCCAATAAACTTTATGTAAGGGACTGTAAGACAGTGGCATCATCTTTCTGGAGTCTCAAAGGCTTATTCCTACCTTTCTGAATTGAAAAATGCTTTTTTGCTAGTGATTTATTTGGCAAAATGAGTGGAGAACTGCATGCTCTGTCAATAAGCCCACGGTGCATGTATTGATGGCCAGACAAATGTAATCTTGTTGGTGAATCTGAGATTCCTGCTCACAAATTATTTCACTCAACTGTGAATCAATCAACTGACCTTACAGCTTTCAATGAAATAGACCTGCAGCATGTGCCACAATGTATCATCAGCAGAAAATCTGCTGTGAAAGAAAGTCACAGAAGGCTGCCTTCTCTAAACAGAGGCTGGCAAACTAAGTGTTGGACTATATGTAGTGGATGAAATGGACTCCCAGCCCCTAATGTGTCATACTATGTGGAGCATCTCCTCCAATTTGCCATTATTTAGAGATGCGCTACTCTAGTAAGTGTGTTTGCTTTTACCTAGATGTCTTTGTTTACCTTTGTCAGGTTCTACAAGGTTAATATTGTCCTGGCTTCCTTTTAAATTGCTCAATGAGAAGCTTCCACTAAAAATGACTGTACAGTAATGATTTGTATTGCAAGTAATGCGGCATTTACTTACACAAAGTAATTTTACTCTTATTTGTTCTTTCTCATCTGCAGTGCCATCAGTACCCAGAGCCTTTAGGATCATGCATAAGCATTATGACACCATCTACCTGGACTGGGAGGAACCTGCAGAACCCAATGGCATCCTGACTGGGTACATCCTCAAATACCAGACATGTGAGCATATCTCTGCATATCTCAATTAATATGAAAAAAGGAATAGCTAATAAGAGGTGATCAATTTAACCTACCTTTTCTCTGCCTCTACCTTGGATCAGCTGTTTCACTTGTGATTTCACGTCCTGTGTAGTGAACGTGTCAGCAGGAGAGCTGATGGTGGTGGAGGAAATCCCCCCCAACACCACACAATTCTCGTTGCGTCGCTTTGACCGCTACACTCGCTACAAGTTCAGTCTTGCTGCTCAGACACAGGTGGGAGTGGGAGAGACCTTCACAGAGGAGTCGCCCCATTTCACAACAGAGGGTAAAAAAAGAAAAACATATGCAGTGCATTCCAAAAGAGGCTTTCATCTGATCAGAGCTGCAAAACAGGGCTCAGTTATTTTATGTAAACAAAGACAATCCAAATAAGAAGCCAAGACTACAATTATAAACTAGACAAAGGTTTGGGCGTTGATCAAACAGTGGTATACTAGGCAAATCCAAAGAAAAGAAAACTAGGCAGACAGAAGATAGAAAACAGTCTAAAGAGCACACAGTCTCAGTATGTTCACAGAAAAATACTGAGACTTCACAATGACAGAATGCATAGTTCAACTATATGTGACAATTTGGAAGAGGTGTGTCTAATTTAAAGTCAGGTGACCGTGAACATGTGTAGGTTGACTGAGGAGATTGGTGATCATTTACGGGATTGTGCTTGGAGCTCATTAGCTATCTGCAAATTGAGGATTCTGAGTAGAGTATGAGTGAATTTTACAGATAATCTATTGGTATTTTCTAGTGTTCAGAATACTTCTGAAATAATAATTCTGCTGTCACAAATGTTGTGTGGTAGCGCTGGAACAGGGAGCTGTCAGAGAAATCTTGAAAAACTGTCTATCACAAGTAGGATTGTGTTCATGTCTTTTTTATTTTCATGAATTTTTACCAAGCATGATTAAGAATATAGACACACTAATATATTTAATATAGAAACATTTCATATGCTCAATTTTTATGAAATTTTATGGGAGGCAAGGCTTCCCATGTGATCTTAACCTGTGATTCAGAGCCATGTAGTTGAATTGCCAGCTCCTCAAATGAAAAACGATCAGGCACCATGATTGATGTGGCTTTGATGTTGTAATGATATATCACTGTGAGACCACCCCCATGACCAGAAATGCAAGGTTTGTAAGCCAGGTTGAACTGTTTGGTTTAATTGGGGTAAAAAAAAATTAATAATAAAAAAAAATATAATATATATATATATATATATATATATATATATATATATATATATATATATATATATATATATATATATATATATATATATATATCATTACACTGTTGCCAGGTCTCAGTAAGACACAAAGGAAATCAATCTTTCAGTCTTCAAGGAGTTTGTGAATCAGTGGGGTCTTGTTGTTGAGAGGGCACACATTGATCAGAGCACATTTGAGACTGTGTGTAGGACCAGGACCAAACTACAATGCTATGATCAATAGATGTTTTAGGGGGGTGGGGATTTATGGACCAAAAAGAGCTAATGGACTTCTTGTTGTAACAAAAGATCAGATGAAATATCTTAGTCATCAAAGAATATCTTGAAGGATTAAAAAAAAAAAGGTGGTGGTGGGTTTGAGGGTGGGGGATTTGGTGGGACTTTATTGCGATCAGAGTCAAAGAAGCTCACTGGCTGATTACTTCAACTGGGATCACCTAAAAATCCCAGCTGTTTCAAGCAGATTGTTGTCTAGCATTCTCTGGATGACAAATTGGACATGTTGGATATGCTCTTTTATGGTGCTGATGTGGACGACATTATTATCAATGCAAACAATGAATAGGTCTCTGAATACATCTTTCATGAAGGCTTGGAATACTGAGGGGGCATTGAACAAGACACATGGCATTACCACATATTCACAGTGTCCAGATATCATACTAAAAACAGTTTCCATTCATCAACCTCTCAGAAATGGACCAGGGTATAATCATTGTGTACAGTGCCTTGCGAAAGTATTCGGCCCCCTTGAACTTTCCAACCTTTTGCCACATTTCAGGCTTCAAACATAAAGATATAAAATTTTATTTTTTGTGAAGAATCACCAACAAGTGGGACACAATTGTGAAGTGGAACGAAATCTATTGGATATTTTAAACTTTTTTAGCAAATAAAAAACTGAAAAGTGGTGCGTGCAAAATTATTCGGCCCCTTTACTTTCAGTGCAGCAAACTCACTCCAGAAGTTCAGCCAGGATCTCTGAATGATCCAATGTTGTCCTAAATGACTGATGGTGATAAATAGAATCCACCTGTGTGTAATCAAGTCTCTGTATAAATGCACCTGCTCTGTGATAGTCTCAGGGTTCTGTTGAAAGCGCAGAGAGCATCATGAAGACCAAGGAACACACCAGGCAAGTCCATAATACTGTTGTGGAGACGTTTAAAGCCGGATTTGGATACAAAAAGATTTCCCAAGCTTTAAACATCCCAAGGAACACTGTGCAAGCAATCATTTTGAAATGGAAGGAGTATCAGACCACTGCAAATCTACCAAGACCTGGCCGTCCCTCTAAACTTTCAGCTCAGACAAGGAGAAGACTGATCAGAGATGCAGCCAAGAGGCCCATGATCACTCTGGATGAACTGCAGAGAACTACAGCTGAGGTGGGAGAGTCTGTCCATAGGACAACAATCAGTCGTACACTGCACAAATCTGGCCTTTATGGAAGAGTGGCAAGAAGAAAGCCATTTCTCAAAGATATCCATAAAAAGTCTCGTCTAAAGTTTGCCACAAGCCACCTGGGAGACACACCAAACATGTGGAAGAAGGTGCTCTGGTCAGATGAAACCAAAATCAAACTTTTTGCCCACAATGCAAAACGATATGTTTGGCGTAAAAGCAACACAGCTTATCACCCTCAACACACCATCCCCACTGTCAAACATGGTGGTGGCAGCATCATGGTTTGGGCCTGCTTTTCTTCAGCAGGGACAGGGAAGATGGTTAAAATTGAGGGGAAGATGGATGCAGCCAAATACAGGACCATTCTGGATGAAAACCTGTTGGAGTCTGCAAAAGACCTGAAACTGGGACGGAGATTTATCTTCCAACAAGACAATGATCCCAAACATACAGCAAAATCTACAAAGGAATGGTTCACAAATAAACGTATCCAGGTGTTAGAATGGCCAAGTCAAAGTCAGACCTGAATCCAATCAAGAATCTGTGGAAACAGCTGAAAACTGCTGTTCACAAACGCTCTCCATCCAACCTCACTGAGCTCGAGCTTTTTTGCGTGGAAGAATGGGCAAGAATTTCAGTCTCTCGATGTCCAAAACTGATAGAGACATACCCCAAGCGACTTGCAGCTGTAATCGCAGCAACAGGTGGCTCTACAAAGTATTAACGCAAGGGGGCCGAATAATTTTGCACGCCCCACTTTTCATTTTTTTATTAGTTAAAAAAGTTTCAAAAATCCAATAGATTTCGTTCCACTTCACAATTGTGTCCCACTTGTTGGTGACTTTATGTTTGAAGCCTGAAATGTGGCAAAAGGTTGAAAAGTTCAAGGGGGCTGAATACTTTCGCAAGGCACTGTAAGACCTAATTTGGTGACCATGCAGGCACAAGTGGCAACGAATGTTAATATTTTACAGTGATCTAATTAAGACCATTAAGTCTCAATGCGTATACATAGTCCACCCTGATCAATGGTACAGGACAATGGGATAATGTATGTGTAGAAGAAGTGACAAGCAGGTTATTTTCCCACTGTGCAGGACACTGGTGTCAAGGTGGAGTAGCGCACTGCAGTGTTTGATTATTCCCATTCAGTGCACATGAATCAAACATCTTACTAGTTGGGTCTGTGTCAGGACATAAGACTTTGCAGTAACAGAGTGCATAGTTCAACTTACATATATGGATATATATTTGCAACTGGGAACAGATGTGTGTGTAATTAGAAGTCAGGTGAATGTGAATGTATATAGGTTGACTGAGAGTATGGTGAATGTTCACGTTCCATCATCTGTACTCGTAGGTGACTGAAAATTCTTGAAAATATTAAGGGCAGTGGGCATTAATGTGGATACAGCAGCATTGTTCAAAACTGGACACAATCACTTTTTCGAATTTTAAGATAATTGAGAGAAAAATATTCTGAATGCTATAAATGTTCATATAGTGTCTGTGACTTTGTGTGTGTTTGAGCAGAATATTCCCGGGAACAAGTGGACATAGTCACACAGGGATGGTTCATCGGATTGATGTGTGCCATTGCACTTTTTGTTCTCATCATGCTCACAGTCTTTTTCATTAAAAAGACCCGTGGAGGGAAGTACCCAGGTATAATAAACACACCATCTTACAGGATGTTTATAGTTACAAAGGAACCTTGCACAGAAGTAAACCCCTTATGTAAAATAGATGCACCAATGCACAAATTCTGTAATGTATACACCTTAGGTATTATATGCACACCATTACACATAATCATTAAGTAAACCTGTTAGGGAAATATATGCAACCTTGCAGAAAAAAGTAAACTTTCATGAACTAAAATAAATAAAATTCTTTCCTTGCTTTTCTTCTTAAAGTCAGAGACAAGCGGAATTTTGCACTTGACTCTATGGACGAGAAGGATGAAGGGTCTTTTGAATACAGGTAAATAAGTCTAGTAACTTGCTCTTTTACTCTATATAAAAATCCAGTAATATGATAGTTAATGAACTCAGAGTTTGTCATCTGTGCAATGAGAAATACAAATATATGAAAACAATACATTCTTGTGCCTATTCCATGTCATGATTTAACCCTGCTACACCACATTATGTAGAGAATATGCATCATAATAACTGTCCCTCTCTTTCCTGTGAATTCATCCTTTCATCCCTCAACTGTCTCTCATCACTGGCCAATTCTTTCTTATTTTTCCCATTGGGCACCTGAAGGTCTCTTGAAAGGTATGATGTATGTCATAACCTGTTTATCAGGTTCTTTGTCCAACTTAACATTTTATATTACATACTTACCAACAAAACAATACTGTATATATTCAAATAAATTCAGTCATGTATGATGGCTTCACTATTCAGTCTCACCAGGATTTTGCGATCATTGAAATGAATGCTGCAATATTCAGAAGAGCTTTAAATTTTTCCAAATTATAGCAGATTTTCAACAGATTTCGGGCAAGACACGCTATGTGACGTAATCACAACGCGCATTCAGACAAAGAATTCACTTGAGTCAAACATGAGTACAGCTAAAAGGTCCCATTTACCAACAAACCACTGTGAAAGACCCTGCAAATCAACTTCATGCAATTTGAAATTTCGCCAATTAAATTAGTTTATCGGAAAAAAAAGTACAAAGAATTCCACAACTGCATCACAATGTGTGAAAACAGCCACAGTAAAATCAAGCATTTTTGGCTGCAAAAATCACAAAAAAAACTAACCTCTGTGAAATCCTCAAAGGACTGACTATTACAAAACCTCGTTTTGTTGATGCTAGAAAGCCTTTTGCTTATTACTGCATAATAAGTGTTTCACACTCCATGTTGTTTAATGTAGGATAGCACGTGCACCCACTCTACCCTACTCCAGGCGGTATGTATTTCCCAAACTTTTACATAAATTATCGAAATCTGTGTGTCCGTAGACATGTCTATATATTTGTGTAAATATCTGTGTGTGTTTCTCCAGAGAGGAGGAAAGCCGCCAGGGTCGGAGTCATGGACACATGCAGAAGAAGACAAACAGTGACGACAGCCTGATGGAATACACTGAAGGTGATGAGATCGAGTTCAACGAAGATGGCTCTTTCATTGGAGAATATACCGGCACCAGTAAGAGAGACAGAGACACTTTTGCATAAAGCTACTCCTAAACATGGTGAGAGTGCAAAAGACGTGGTGCCAACTGGTTCGTGAGAAACCCCACCTTTACCTCAAACACTGCTGAGCATGGGTGGCTTACCAAAATGGCCAAACGGAAGTCATGTGCCACTGGCCACATCATGCAGCAGTTCAGCCTGAATTATGGCAGAGGCATTACATTACTAGTCAAAAGTATGGACTAAGTTGTGGGCTTTGAATAGTGAACAATGATGTGTGTATTTATTAAAGAAATTTTCTTCAGAATATTTCATTGATTACTGTTTACACTGCACTCTTACTATAACATATTATATGGGAAAAGCCTTCACAGCCTTTGTTTAAAACAGTCCCTTTATTGATCATTACAGTCTCCTAATTTACCAACTTCAGGGGCCTCTCGAAGGTGTATAAGGTTATGCTGCAATAAATCTCAACATTTTATAAAAAATAAAATGCAAATAATAATAATAAAGTAACAGTAGGTGTACAACAGTACTATAGACGTTGTTCCATGATAATAAACGTTTTTTTATAAAGTGTTGTGTCCATATTTGGCCTATACACTTCTAGACCTCTGTGAACTTATCCATCCATATAAAAAGAAATTGTTGTGTATGTGCTGGTTTTGTCCTATAAAAATGATCGTGCCAGTTCATGCCATCGTGACAGTTTGGTTTTATTTTATTGTTCCATTTGGTTTTTGTGGAATTGAGATATTATAATGTTATTTATCGATGCAATTCACTGATAAGTTGTGAATGATGTCATAGTGTATTGAATTATCTAATTAATCAATCTAAAAAAAAGCCCAGCACAAACAATACTTTTACAGCACATACATACATCTTTTAGGATCAGGTGCTATTTTTGCAGAACTGAAATTTGTAACCCTTAAAGGTTCTTTGGTTTGTAACTCTGAAAGAACCTTTAAACAGTAATACCTTTAAAAAGTATTCCTGTTTCCTGTATTCATTTCCTCCCTGTTCCAGCTTCCTGTATTAATTACAGTTCTAAGTAGAACCCTTTTAGGTAGTTAAGGACACTTACCTATCTAAAGAGCCCTCGAGGATCCCCCTTTTTTGAGTGCATGTTTTGGAAGAATTGTGTTATTT